>JADRCD010127953.1:955-22925 GCA_019843815.1 Montemys delectorum | reverse complement strand
CTCTCTCTCTCTCTCTCTCTCTCTCTCTCTCTCTCTCTCTCTCTCGTCCCAGCCTCCTGTGCCTATGGCTAGCAAAGCAAAGCATTCCTTTTGGAGAGGAATCCAAGTGAAGGAGCAAGTGGTGAAATTGTTTGAAAGCCAGCGTCCCTAGGTTTAGCCAAGCTCTCCTGCATCCCCTGATGCTTTTATTCTCTAAACAAGAATAAAATTGCATCAGTGGCAATGATTATGGAAATAGTCACATAAGATGCTCAGACCCGGGAAGGGCAGATGCTCAATGAGGACTATGTGCGCCTGGCACACTCAGGCTCTCTAGGGATCTATGCATGCAGAGAGCTGGGACCAGGTGTATGGTTTAGTAACCAGCTATTTACCCTAAGCATCAAGCCCCTGGCTCCTCTCTAATCGGAGCCCTGTGGCTTGGTCAAACTTCACTTGAATGAACAATGGCTTTATGGCACCGTTTCATCATTAGTCTACTCTGTTTGGATGGCCACCTTATTTGGAGGCTTGCACCGTTCTGAGACACACCATGGCCAACATCTTTATGGCATACTTGGTTTTTCTCTGTAAGTAAAACCATTGCTGATGGTAAAAGTCATCATTTGCTGTGTGTGCCAGCCAGAAATGCCAGCACTAGGGAGGAGATGAGACAAGAGGGTCTCAAGTTCAGTGCCACCCTGGGCTACAGAGCTACAGACCTGACCCAAAACCAAAGCAAGAAAGACAGCTCCCAAACAATGGCCATAGTCAGTCAGCACCCACTGAGTTGTCGTAGATACTCCGTGGTGGGAATTATGATCCACATTGAGCATGTGAGGAGATATGGCCTCTGGTGATAAGGTCAGAGAGCTTTGTATGTTGTTCCTTTGACATTTCTTTTTCTCCTTTCTCTCTTTCTTTCTTTCTTCCTTCCTTCCTTCCTTTCTTTCAGTCGTCAGATTTCCAATGACTTCCGGGACCTGCCCACCCTGCTCATCCATGGGGCAGAAGCCTGCCTGATGTCCCTCATCATTGGGTTCCTTTACTATGGCCACGATGCCCAGCAGCTCTCCTTCATGGACACAGCAGCCCTCCTGTTCATGATAGGAGCGCTCATTCCTTTCAATGTCATTCTGGATGTCGTCTCCAAATGTGAGTGTCACCTGCCCTCCTCACCAGACTGCAGGGCAGTGGGACAGCCTCGACATGTGCTGCCCTGAGGCTTCTGTGCTTCCCCAGCACCTGGGAACAATGGCTTTATGGAACCATTTCATCACGGTGATATAAAGAGTGCAGCGACTGTTTTAAGTTTGCACACTAATATTAGCACATGACACTGATATTACCATGCAGATTGTGGGGTCTTAGCGCTTCCCGTCCACGCAGGGTTTGTGTGTGTTGGCCACTAGCTCAGTATCTGGGGCACAGTGGTGTCCCTGTGTCTGTGGTTTACACAGTATGTAAACAAATTCAGAAAGTGGAGTCACTTTGTCCCATAGTGTGGGGATTGAAGCCATAGCTTTGCGAAGGCTGGGCAAGTGTTCTGCCCAGTTCTGAGTAAGGCACCTAGCTTCATATCCCTGCTTTCAATGACATTACAAGAGATGCGACATCAGTAACAACACTGTAGAGAACCTTCACTCAGTCATTTCCTTCTCCTCCCCCATCTCTAGGTCACTCGGAGAGGTCAATGCTGTACTATGAGCTGGAAGATGGGCTGTACACTGCTGGTCCATATTTCTTTGCCAAGGTCAGGGCAGGGAGCAAGTGCTGGAGGGCACTGCACACATTGCGGGAAAGAGCTTTATGGAAACGCTCAGCTGTGCAGCCGCTAGAAGCGTTTCAGAGACTTGCTAGTCATTAAGCTGTCCCCAGAAAGGCCAGGGCCGGGTGGCAGAAATGGTACCTTCCTGGGCAGTCAGAACTAAGAGAGGAAGGAGCAGTAACACCAAGCAGCACTTGCTTCCCTGAGCAGCCAGGCAAGTGTTTCCAGGATGAGGCTCTTATAAAGCCACACGGCGACTAGGTCTGGGCGGGCAGGGTGGGCATCAGGCTGGGTATTAGCAGAGCATGTACTAGCTGTCTCCATTGGGCACAGCTCTGGAGTGCGCCTGCCACCCCCTCACCGAGATGGAACATTGGCATCCTAGGCATTGCCACTCTTTAAAACAAACACCAGTATTGGCTCTATATCCCAGTGAAGCTGTGCTTTGCAGATCCTAGGCGAACTGCCCGAGCACTGTGCCTATGTCGTCATCTATGCGATGCCCATCTATTGGCTGACCAACCTGCGGCCAGTGCCTGAGCTCTTCCTTCTGCACTTCATGCTTGTGTGGTTGGTGGTCTTCTGCTGCAGGACCATGGCCCTGGCTGCCTCTGCCATGCTGCCCACCTTCCACATGTCCTCCTTCTTCTGCAACGCTCTCTACAACTCCTTCTACCTTACTGCTGGTTTCATGATAAACCTGGACAACCTGTGGATAGGTGAGGCCTGCCCCCTCTTTGCTTAGCCAAGCATCTGTAGGCCTCTGTGGCTGCTTAAGTCTTCACCAGTTAGGTCTCTCTAGGCCTTTGCCAGACGTACAGCAGGCTATGGGGCAGGATATACGTGCAGAGGTCACCTGACTCCCCCACCACAGTCATCAGTGAGCCGGGCCCTCCCTCATCGCTGAACCCAGAGCCACCATAATCATCTGGTCTCTCGGTGGCCTTTGCAGTATTCACCTATGCAGATTGAGCTTTCTAGGGGACAAGCTCCTGCCCCTTTCGTTCAAAGCCTCTCAGAGCTGCTAGTTCCCAATGCCCCCCACTCCCAGCTCTTGTAAAGCCTCCAGCATCATCTCACTGTGGGGCCCATGAGGCTGTTTTCCGTAGTCACAACTTTCTGGCTTTGATACCTTCTCCTCAGCCAGCCTTTGCTGACATCTGAGCAGGGCTTGCAGCTTTCTCCTCTCCCAGCAGAGTGTTCCCCAGGACCAGTGTCCTCCCTTCCTCTCCCAGCAGAGTGCTCCCGAGGTCAGGGTCTCTGGTGTGGTGTTGTCTGAATACCCATGAAGCTGCGCACATGCAGCATATAATGCAATGACTATCCAGAATAGGTAGCAATCCAACATGTAGGCCCCCGTGCTTGGTCCTCTTAGCATAGTGTCCCCAGCTACAGCTGTTACCCCTTATCTCTTTTGCTCCTTGGTCCTTAGAGGACTCTCCTGGCCACAGCCAGCATGAGTCCTCTCTCCAGGAGCAGTCTGAAGCTTGCTCAGGGCAGCAGAGACCATGTGAATAATGTAGCTCTTGCTGTCTTCAGTACCTGCATGGATCTCCAAGCTGTCATTCCTCCGGTGGTGCTTCTCAGGGCTGATGCAGATACAGTTTAATGGACACCTTTACACCACGCAGGTCGGCAACATCACCTTCTCTGTCCTCGGAGACACAGTATGTAGCGAAGTCTGGGAGTTCTAAATTCAAGTGCTATTGAGGGGACAGTGTCCTTGGTCGCTCACTAAATGTCTGTGTCTGCAGATGGTCAGTGCCATGGACCTGAACTCACATCCACTCTATGCAATCTACCTCATCGTCATTGGCATCAGCTATGGCTTTCTGTTCCTGTACTATCTGTCCTTGAAGTTCATCAAACAGAAGTCAATTCAAGACTGGTGATGCTCAGCCTTGCTCCCACTTGGTGGGACCCTTCTCCCTGGGCTGGCCGCCCCCTGAGGAGCCCGACTGGGGACAAGGCTCACACAGATCTCAAGCGGTAGCCACAACTTAGTGCTGCAGTGGCACAGGTCAGCCACAGGATGGCAGTAGAATAAAGACAGTTGAGAGGTATTTCTGCTCACAGGCCTGGGCTTGTGACGGGAGAGAGAGAAACAGGTATTTGGTGGACCTTCGATGTTGCTCATTCATTTTATATCTTTATATAAACAACTCAATATGGAATGGGAACCAATTATATATGAATTAAGTAGCTAGGCTATGCAGAAATTTCTGGAATCCTGAGACTATAGGATAGTGGTTTATAGCAAACACTTAGCTTTCTCTTCTACCATTCTAAGCTGTTAAGCAACCTAACAGACTAAAACAGACTAGCAAAATGTCTTCTTTTATCTCTGTGTGGATCTATGGACTCCAGCCCCCAAAGCTGGACAGCTGAGAGTTAACTGAGCATCTATTCAGTGGGTGTGGTATAAAGTGTGGTGTGTGCCTATTGTCGTTTATTCTCGGAACAACCCACTGATGTGAGCAGCATCCTGTTCTATCAGTGAGGCAAAGACCGTGGCAAAGACAACTCCAGTTGTCTGAGCTTACAACCTGTTTTGTGATGGAATCAAAAAGGCCTTTGGGAGTTACAGAGCCAAAGACCTGAGATGCCTCCAGAAACAGTTTGCAGAGTTTGTGTGAGCTCAGCCAGGCCTCGGAGCTGCCTCCCTCCAGCTGGGGCTCAGGATCAGCTTTGAACTCTTCACAGTCACCAGAGGATGGGCTGCTGCACATCCAGGTTGGATGCATTGAGGACCTCCCGACCCAAAGCACGGAGCTGGGAGGGACTTGCTTCCAGGGGAAAACAAGTCTAGAACTGAAAGAAACAGCGGGGAGATGTTCTCCACTGATTCCCCAGATCTTGACTGTATCTGATGTGGTTCCTGGCCAGCTTCAAGATGTCACTGGATGCTGATGAGGTAGGCAGAATCCCAGGCCTGCCCAGACCCATGGACTCAGCATCGTGTGTTCAGATTACAGCAATGACTTGAGGGCAGACCCCAGTGTGAGCAGTGGCTCCACAGCATGCTGGCCTTTCCCAGCACCCACTGGCCTCAAGGCGTCCACACAGCCCTGTTGCCACCATCCGTTGCATAGATGTCGCTCAAAAGACACAGGGTCCTCATCCAGAGCAGAGTCTGATTGTCTTTAGTTTGGAATAGCTAGCTCATCAGTGCCCCCTGATATTCTAGGGTAGCTTTCAATTTGGATTTATCTGGTGCATTTCTCAATTAAATCCAGTCTGGGCCCCTTTGGTCAGAATACCCAGAAATGAAGCAGGTTTTTCTCTAGTGTGCCCCATCAAGCAGCACATGGTTCCCACTTGCTGCATCCCCCCACATTCCTCTGTTCCCTCTCTTCATAATCAATAAAGCTTTCGGATGCCGTGCCTGGAGACCATGACTTGTTCCCTCTTCATCCAGCGCTCCATACCTTCCTGAGCTAGTGTTATAAATTATATGTGTGGAATCCCATTTTAATTTAGCAAGTTGTAAACTGTTGCCATCATTAGTTTGGATGCTCAGATTGTCCCTGATTTAGCCAGTGAAATACTCAAGCTGGCTTCTATATCTTCTTAATTATTTTCTTGTCATTCACTGGGAACTCTGACAAAACAAAGTATTTTGGGGATTGTCTCAAATTTTCCCAGCACATCCTGAGGTTGGATGCTTCTCTGTAGAAGCTCGACATTTTAGTGGGAAAAGATAGATAGAAGCCCAGATGTGAATAATGAGTCTGTTCTGTTGCTGTGTATCGCTACCTCAGGACTCTCAGTGGGCTGTGAGTGAACGTGTGTGCATATGTGCATGTGTGTCCTTATTCCTAACTGCATGTGTATGTAATATATACACACACACACACACACACACATATATATATATATATATATATATATATATATATATATATATTTGTTTGTTTTTTTGAGACAGGGTTTCTCTGTGTAGCCCTGACTGTCCTGGAACTCACTCTGTAAACCAGGCTGGCCTTGAACTCAGAAATCCACCTGCCTGCCTCTGCCTCCCAAGTAAGTGCTGAGATTAAAGGAGTGCGCCACCACTGCCCAGCCTATATATGTTCATTTTCTTACTCTGTAGTTCATCCAGCACTTGCTCTAACAGCTCTGTCTTCCCAGTTTCTGTGTGGGAGACACCTGGCTTCTGTGTCTATTCCTCTTCTGATAAGTCCTTTTGTATTCTGTCTTTGGCTGTTCCTCACTTATGGCTCCCTGTATCTGCAGCGCCTCTAGTCCATTCTGCACCCCCTCCCCAGCCCCCAGCTCTGTTTTGGTAACCCACTGTCTTTATGCCTGGATGGAAAAGTGTGTTACAGAGAAAAGTGGGCAGCCATCTGACTTTGTAAGCTTGTCTCTCAGTGTGCTGTGGTACCCAGAACTCAAGGCACCAAAGATGATGAGACTCAAGCAGCTGCTGGTTCTTTGGAGCTTGTCCCCAGAGCAGGAGTCCGCCATCCTGTCTGGGTGCATCATAGCGGTGTTGACGCACCCTAGACTCTAACTCCATGGTTTTGTTTGGTTGAGAAATGTTCTCCAGGGCACACAAGGCCTGGGAAGAGAGAGGCCCTGCGCTAGGAACACCTAGTACTATCTATCCAGTGTCCCTTATCCTTCGTTGCAAAGGGGAAGAATTTTCTTGTGGGTTGTAAAGTTTTGCTGTTAAGGATAAATATTTTAGGCTTCAATAGCCATATAGCCTGTCAGTACGCTGTGCTGGTGTGACAACTGCCCCAAACACAGTAGAATGTGGAGGATGTGGGTGTCCAATAAAGAGGCTTACAGAAGTACACAGCTCCTGGGCTTGGCCTGATGCTGCAGCTTGCAGACGCTTGATCCAAAGATGAAGGCTCTAAAATGTACATTGTAAACTTTCCAAATTCTAGTTACACTATTGATGGGGGACTAACAATTAAACAGAAAACAATCACCTATGTTGACTACAATATTTCTTGTAATTTTAAAAAACTGCTCTTGCTCTTAACGATATTTAAAACATGATCTTCCCCTGGGTTTGGCCCATCTACAGGGCAGATATCCAGCTTGCTTTTTTCACTCATTCTTAAAAATCTTCTCTTGATCTTAGATTAAACCACTCAACCACAAGAGAACATACTGAAAGTTACATCAAATCCAAGTGGTAGCAGACCTGTGCCCATGGGTCCTTCGAACACTCAAATTAGTTACTTAGTAGAAAAGCATGGCCTGGCGCAGGGGAATAGCTTCCTTAGGGCAGACCGGCCATGAGGCACAGGAGGGAGCTGCCTGCAAAGGAAGCAAGCCCTTGGATATTTTGCTGCATAGGTGTACTTGGACAACATAGTGTGCATGCCTAAAAATGTCCTTATTTGCAAAGAGTCGGCTCCAATCTCACCTCCGATATCACTTGTGTTTGGTAAATTGGTTCTTTCATCTAAGATGGTCCAGGTGAACAGCTGGGGTGAAGAGCTCGGTGGCAGAGAAGGTACTTAAGTCAGAGGCCTAAGGCTCAAGCCCCAACACCCAAATCTAAAACAAAGATTGCCAGCCATGGTCCGGAGCAACCTTCCGTGTCTGTGTTAGGGAGGGCAGGCTGGTACCGAGAGAGAGCAGCAGTGTGTGGAGCTCCCACCTCGGAATTAAACAGAATCGTTTAGGAAGTGGATTGGGCTTTGTCAGCACATGCCAGCTGCCCACTGGCTAGGGGACCTGCTGGTTTATTGTATATGACAGTCTTGTCTGTTTGTTGAGTTGAAGTGTTGTTTCTCCAAACTGAAAAACAGCTCTGCTGCTCCTTGCTATATAAAGGAAGCCTTTTTTTATCCTGTTAACTTCATTCCTGCAGCACTGAATCTCTACTGTGCTAGGTCTGACTTCAGAACACAGTCGAAAGGTTGCCAACAGTAACAAATATCTGAGGTCATCAACTTACAGATTTCCAATCGCAATCAGTTGGCCTCACTGACAAAGCTTTTTGTTTCTGAGGATGCCTTGGGCCTCAGATCCACTCTCCCAACCGAGGCCACAGTTTGGATACCAAAGAATAGCACCCGGAAAGGAACTGTCCAGTGGGCACACCAGGCATCAAGTAAACAGCTTGCAAGGAAACATGGCCTTAAATCCATGGGACTCATCCCATGAGGCCTACTGTGAACCAGACTACCAGATAGGTCTGCAGAATACTGGCAGAACCTGGGGCCATGGAAAGAATGGCTTCCAGTGGCTGCCCAGGGCAGGGTTAGTGAAGATGCTCCAGGTGGATTTCAGCTCCAGCTACTGCCCAAAGCAGCTTCAAGAGCAGGAAGTCTGGAGTCTGTCTTACCTGGCACTGATGTTTCCATTCTTTATGCAAAAGAGAAGTGCCTGCTTTGAATTTGCTAATGCAGCCATTTTCTTTATTTGTACTAAGGCTGCATAATGTGGGCTTTGTAAAGTCCGCTGGCCTGAAAGCAGGATACATTTCTAATGGAAACACTCCCACGCATGATTGTAACAGCAAAGCGATGAATACCGTGATTTTGGACCTCCTGTGGTTATCAGTCCCACCACACTTGAGGAAATGTTGCTTTTGCTTAGAAATTTTACAAATATTTTTTCAGAAAGGCAAATACTAAATGACAATTGTGCTGAAAGCCATGAGGGAAAGTGTGCAGAACGTATGCACTGCAGACTGGAGGCTCCAATTATACCAGAAAGTGATTTGCAACATAAGGCTTGTTATAATTTGCTGAGACTCGTAAACTTGATTATTCCGAGCACTGGCTATTGGATTAAATGGTAAAAAAAATGTTTTTCAGTGTGAGATGTCCAGGAGCTGGGAACGCTGCGGGAGTGTGAGGCTGTTTCGTGGGTTAAGGTCCATTCTGTCTCTTAGCTGGACTACCATAGTTTTGTATTCTCATGGTTACTTTTTTATTTTTTTTGAGACAGGGTCCGTATGGCCATGGTTGGCCTTGAATTCAACACCTACCTGCCTCTTTCTCAAATGCTGGGATTAAACTTTGCCTAGTGAGAAAGACTTTGAAAAACACATTTTTATTTTACATTTGTTTTGCCTGCATTTAAAGGCACCCCATGTGCACACAGTGCCCAAGGAGAGAAGGGGGCGCTGGACACTCTGAAAGTAGTTACACACAGGTGGTTGTGAGCAATCATGGGTGCTGGGTGGGAACTGAATCCAGGTCCTTTTCGAGAGCAACAAGTTCTTTTAACCACTGAGCCATCTCTCCAGCCAGAAAGCCCTGCCCATTTGGCTTACTGGTGCAAACCAACACAAACTGACTTAGGTTTTCTTATCCTGATAATCAGGCAAGAGGGGTGCCTGATATGGTAGTCCGTGCTTAGAAGTCATGGAACTCAATACAGATGATTCAATTTAATGTGATCCTGCAGGTCTGAGGGATCAAGAGCCAGAGTTCACATTTGTCCAGAAAGTAATGAGAGATGCATGCAGCCCTGGGGGCCTTGGACAGGTAATGCTGACAGCTGAATGTTTCTGGAAAGATCGGAGGTATTGAACAGCCTGTGGAATGCAGATTCTATGACCATCTCTGCAGTGCTTAGAAGATGCTCCTCCCCCTGGAGTGTCAGCACACAGCCGAACTCAATTGTTTTTTTTTTTTTTTTTGGTTTTGTTTTTCAAAACAGGGTTTCTCTATATAGCTCTGGCTGTCCTGGAACTCACTCTGTAGACCAGGCTGGCCTCAAACTCAGAAATCTGCCTGCCTCTGCCTCCCAAGTGCTGGGATTGAATGTGTGTGCCACCACACTTAGATCTATTTCTCAACTCTTGGCAACTTTGCTCCTCAGAGGCCAGATGAACACACCAGCTGAGCTCACTCACTGGTTCTCCACATCAAGCCAGACAGCTGATGAGATTGTTCCTAGGACAGAGGTTTCCACACTTCTACTAAAAACTCAAGACTACAGTACTTTGAGATGGGTTCACGCCATCATATACATATTTGATAAGACTTTTAAAAATGACAGCTCACAAGTACTAAAGTATACTTTATTCAGAGAAATTCTCTTTTAAAATAGATTGGCTTTGGTGCATGAGTGCGCGCACACGCGCGCGTGCACACACACACACACACACAAATTTAGAATGAGGGATCCCTTTTTAGAGTTAAGGACTCTGCTTGCTTACTCTGAGGGTAATTCCCAGTGAAACATTCCTAACATTTTGTTGACGACTTCACTGTTTTAAATCTGCTTCAAAATCTTCCACGTGGGCTCTAACAAGCATTAGGACCATGCAGGACCACTGTCTGTTCTTAAATTTCCCTTATGCATCACAGTAGCTTGTACAAATAAAATCCTGAAACCAAAAGGAAGTTGTGACCAAGATTCCATGGCCACTGCATTTCAGGAAGGGAGGACCCTTGGATCTCAGATACCGTAAAGAAAATGTCATCAATTTGTAAAGGAAGTAAACAAAACCCCCAAAAGGCCCAGTGACTATGTATATATTCTTATTGGCAATACAGTGGTGAATGGTGTATTTTACACATAAAAAAACACATAAACACTTAAATTTCATTTGTTTATTTTCCCTCTCAAGTACATTTTAGAAATAACAATTAGACACAGGCATGTGCGTTCAGACACACACGCACATGCACGCACACACACACACACACACACACACACACACACACACACACACACAGAGCTGCTTTGCTTCTTTTATGAAAGGCTTTCCCTTGCTTCCTTTAGTTGCTTTACATAAAATCCAAAGCTTTCCTGTTAAAGAGAGAAATAACAGTTATGGGCAAGCAGAACGCAGACTTTAAAGCCAGCCGTCAGTGAGCACAGGGCCACTGCCGCTTGGCTGAAGCCAAGCGCTTTAAGCCTGGGCATTCCTTTGTGTTTTGCAAAATGCCAGGTTCACAGGCCCCAAGTTCTGAGTTAACCAGTGCACCAGGGCTAAGTCATACCTTATGTAGAGACTGCCTAAAAAAGTTTGATAAAGCCACACCTAGCTGAAGGTCTGTAATACACCTTGCATTTACAAATGCAGGCCATTCCACCCCAGCCCAGGGCCATTGCTTAGGCCCTGAACTCTCCCATAGATCCTCAGAGACCTAATTCTTGGAAATTAAGTATTCAACCTGTTTTCTCTTCATACTCTTAGTCACAGAGTATACTTAGGCATACATAAACCCATAGAGGTATCTCTCTCTTAATTAGGAATACTCACAGGGGGTTCGGTGAAGGGGACCGGCTCACCAACAGCCTTGAGCAAGGATGCATAGCGCTTCAGAAACAGGGCATCCAGCTTCAAGTTCTTTGCTGTCAAATGCTCGTACAGTGCTTTAGCAGAGGCCACATCTTTGTCCAAGACTGGAGGAATCAGAGGAGAGACATGATTTGCAGGTGAACAGAGCCTCTTCTTTCCCTCCCATAGGAGGCCACTCAGAACCCACAGCTTGCCCACTCTTCCACAGCCTGCCTCCACAGTGCTCACTGTGAGGGGAAGTGAGAGTGCGGGCAGGCCCAGAAAGCCTTTAGGGTACCATTACTATAAAGGTGTACCAGATATATCTAGCTGAGGAGCCACAGTGTAAATGGAACGATCAAGTTTTCAACTATAAAGCATGAGGCTGTGAGGAGCAGGGGTTAGCCCAGATGCTCTCAAAGGGGAGGAGTGGTAAGCCGTTGAAGCTCAGTCAGTCAGCTTCCCTGTGTGTTAGCAAGAGCCCTCATTCTGTAGGCCTCGGTCTGCATCTTTAGCCACCCCTGCCCTAATCCGTCAGTGACCCGCCTCCTTTTTAGTGCATTTGATACAACTTACTACTTACATAAGGAGGTCTATGATTTCAGCTGTTTTTAAATACTGCAGGTTTCCGTGTGGGAACAGAGAGCCGATTACCTAGTTCTGACTATAAGTCCGTTGCTCCACTAACACTGAGTGTAATGTGCAGTCTGAAGATGGGACATGGACGCATCAGCACTTTATCTGCCCTGTGACAAACCTTCAACTGGCTTCTTTCTCATGGACTGTCTGACTGTGGCCAATAGACTGCATTCCAGCTGGGGTAAGATATAGATAGACCTCAGTGGAGCTACATGGAAGGGCCCTGATGGAGCTCAGAGGCAGTAGGAGGCAGCACTTCTGCCCTGCAGGGTAGGCCTTGAGGGGTAGAAGGAGCGGCCCCCTCACATGGTGCCAGGGCCGCTTGGGACACTCTGAAGGTGCTTGGGAATGGTTCCCAATGTTAAAGCTCTAGGAATATGTCCATGCTTTTCTACAGCTTAAAAACATATTCTAGAGCTAAGTGAATGAGTAATTATCTGAAATTTAGGATTATTCCTTTGAGCTGAACTCACAGTTGACTAAACTTAGAAATATTTACATCATTTGAGTAATGTAGTAAGACTGAATTTATTACCATAGCTTTTCATGCTGCAGGAATATACTTTCTCATTTTCACGTAACTCAGGAATCAGTTCTAACAAGGCCTTCAGAACTGGTGCCTAGGAAGGAAAACAAAGGTAGCAACACTCAAAAGCAGCCTGCAGAGCTGACAGAGCGCTAACACGACACACACAAGGGAATAAACTACTACACTACAGCACAGCCAGCCACTCAACGTAATGGATCATTTGACTTTTGTGTATCTCAGCATTTGATGTTAATCTGATAAAAATTAACATTTTTAATAATTAAAGGCATTTCATTTACATTTCTGAGTGCTTTCAAAAAATAAATATAAAAAAATCAAAGGACTGAACACTTCTTTTATCAACCATTAACTTATCAAAAAGTTGTAAGATCAACTTTACAGAAATAAGTTGTATTTTAATGTAAAAAAAAAAAAATCAGGATAAACTATGAAGAGCTCTGCAGCGCCTCCTATTAATATGCAGAGTGCATCTTTAGGGTCTCCCTGGAGGGCAACTTCACTGCTGGGAGGGCCACTGCAGAAGCAGGCCCCATTTCCTGCAGAGGAGACAATGTGCTCCACTGAGTAAATCAGCAGTGACCTGTACATATTTCTTACCCAAGTCCAATCTAGCTTACTGTCCAATCAACACTGTACTGTGTACACACTGTGCTCAGCACTTAAAGGCCCTAACTCCCCTTTCAGCATATAGTCAGATCACACACAGAACCATCTGAGGTTCTCCCAAACTCCTTCCTGCCCCATCTCCTGAGGACCTAAGACTGAGTGAGGGTCATGTCAGAATTTGGTGCACCTTTGGTTCTACCATCAAACTATATACTAGCATCAAAAACATACAATAGGGCCTCCTCCTCTCTCTCTCTCTCTCTCTCTCTCTCTCTCTCTCTCTCTCTCTCTCTCACACTCACACACACACACACACACACACACACACACACACACACACTTACTTTTAAAAAGTAGCCAAATATAGACAGGCCATGCATGTCTCCCATTTCTGGAGTTTTCAGTGAGGTTCTGAGCCAACAGACAGAACGGCTGGTAACAAAGTACTGTACCTTTTTGGGTTTCTGAGCAGTCCTGAGACAGAACACCGACAGAATTGAGCTCTGCTCAGCAATGGCACCGCATCTCTAAAAAGTATAGCAGTGTCAGTGGAGGTTTTAAATAAGCCAGTCAAGGCAAATCTTCCCAATTAAGGAGGTCCCCAGTGACACAGCAGTGCATCATGTCCACCAGCCAGCTAGGGTTACTTAGGCACGAAAGGGGCGATGGGGCGAGCTGTGCCAACCCTGGTGAGTGTGGCTTTCTGCATCAAGGATGAAGTTTGTTTAAAGAGAGAAGGGAAAAAATTAAACTAATGCTTTAACAAGCACAGAACAAGGCTCAGGACTGCAGAGGAAGAGGGAGGAAGGAGCGGCGCTCCTTGCTGATCACTCTGCCCAGCATTCACACGTGAGCCAGGGATCGGAAGGTTAATTATACATTTAATAAGGTGTCAGGAGATAACTGCTCACTTCTTTATAGAAATTAAAATGTACAAAGCAAGTTCTCTTTAAAGTATAATTACCTACACTTATGCATACAAAAGGACTGATTTCAATCTCTGTAGTTATAAAAGGCTTTCACTGCAATAGACAGCCAGTGCTTGAGAAAGAGACAAAAGTTAAACTAAAAAAAGTTTCTATGACAGACCAGATAAATCAAGTGTCTATCCAGTCGTGGATGCTTTAGTCAAATGAAATATGGCAAGACAATATTTTAGTTTACACTCATTGCAGCTGCCATCCTCCAAGTTTCTAACAGCACAGTGCTTGTTCAAAGCTTTAAAACACTGTCAATGGTAAGATGAATAGCATAAAAAACTTCTGGAACTCACAGAACATTGACGTTATAAACTCCTGTTTTTGACACCTGGGAACCAAGTGCTCCTCGCTAAGAGAAAGCACAGCTCTTTACTGCTGTGGTGGTGCACGCCTTTGATCCCAGCACTTGGGAGGCAGAGGCAGGTGAATTTCTGAGTTCAAGGCCAGCCTGATCCACAGAGTGAGTTCCAGGACAGTCAAGGCTACACAGAGAAACCCTGTCTCGAAAAAACCAAAAAAAAAAAAGCAAAAAAAAAGCAGCAGCTGTCAGATCTGCACTCAGCCAGCACCAAGAGCTCCTGGCTGTGGTACGACTGTTAGAGACAGCTCTGAGCATGGCTGCTGGCAGTTCTGCTTCTATGGAAGGCATGAAGATGGTGGCTCACAATGAGCTGGTAGAGCAAACAAGGGCCTCCTCTGGAGAACAATCAGAAGAGTGTGTTTAAGGTAAATGAACTGGTGTGACTAGGTATCTGTGCTTACAGCCCTGGGTAACAGTTAGCTACAAACCCAGGGAGATAAAGCATAAAAGAAGGCTCATTAGAGAACAATGAAGAGTCCCATAAAACTATAGTAAATTTCCTACAAAAGAAGTAAGTGAACCAAACAGCAAGAACTTGAGAAAGCAGAAGCAATTTGCATTTTTATATAACGATTAAAGCAGAGGAAAACGCTCACACACGCCTCTGTAAGTGGGCTGGCTTGTGCTGTCAGGCTACACACACTTGGATCAAACCTGGAGCTCAAGCCAGTGGCTAGAGCATCCCCGTCCACATCTCCTACCTACTCCTCCCGGCTGGTAGGAATGTACGTGAACATAACAGTATTTACAATCAGAAATTGGTCCCAGGCCTCAATTTGACACAGGGAGTCTACACAAACACAGCCGCTGGCGGGATCACCGGGACTGTTTGACTGCCACCTGCTGGGAAGGGCCCCCGGCGGTGCCTGTTTGTGTACACTGCCAGTAGCAGCTCGATCACCCACCGCTCCAGCACACTTGGCACAGCTTTATATTTAGAGCTGTTAAAATGGCATGAATGCAGTCGTCTCCTCTCCTCCAGATTGCTGATTTAACTGAGTGCGGGCCACAGAGAGCCACATTTGTCATTTAATGTGTCTGTGACACATTAGTGAATAGAAAGCAAATTCAACTCTTAATAAACCTTGAATAAGGTACTGAGAATGTTTGAGTATTCAAGTGAGAAGCTGTACGTGAAAAAGCAAACATTTCCTACTTCTTGTTTGCAAACTGTGTTGCCATGGTGATGCACAGTATTTAGAGCATTAAAAAAAATTAGGAAACCAAAGGATTTGATGCTTTGCATTGCCCATCTTTGCAGCAACACTTGTCTCAGTTTCCTCCCGGGCGCCTGTCTTATTTAATTACTAGGATTTCCAGATCTACCTGACATCTTTAAAATTGGCAATCTACAGCCCACAGGGTCGTCATGCAATCTAGATTCACACTGAACTTCAGGGTTCTAGCAGGAGTGTCTTCTGTCTCTGGTCCACCCTATGCACTCCTGTCTAGTTCTCTCTCAGTTTACTTCTCAGGAGCCACAAGCCCCGATGAGGAGTCATTACCTCTAAGAGAGCTCTGGCCTCATCCACCTTGCCTGAATCCACAAGCTGCAGGAAGAGATCAGTGACAGGCTTGTAAAGTGCAAACTGATTCGCCAATCTCTCAGACATGATGCTTACTGCAAGAAAAACAGGTAAGGAAAAGCTTTCACTGAAATGGGTATGGCTCACTTGCCAAAGAAATCTGGGCCAATTCCACCAAAGAAAAAGATGAGCTTCTAAGCTCTAACAGCAAGACGACTCACACTTTTCTAACGCTGGCTCCATCTGCTCTTCTATCACTTTTCTGAATAAATATGACAAGCCGAAGTACTGAGGCTCTATAGTTTGATTCTCTGAAGCAAGCATGTGCTCAATATTTTCTATGGCAGCATCAATTTTATTACTGTAAAAGAAAACAAAATCATAATAAAATATTTACTTGTATAAAATCGCAGTCCATTTAAATCCTTGTGGATAATCAAGCAAATACTTCAGAAAAAAGGGACTATACTTACGAGCAACCAGATTAATAACAATAACTTTCAAAGCATATCGTGTAACATAACCTAGTTATATAGATATAAAATGCTATAATTTTGGCTTTATAAATCACAATGGGTACTAGTATACGAAGCAAAGACAATACATGACATTTGGAGATTAAAAAAAATATAAAGATCATACAATCAAAAGTTGTATTTTCACCGCTAACAGTCAGAGATTTCTTCTCATCAGGCACCACACATTTAGAAAACACTCAATACTAGAATCTTCAGAAAAGGGCACCTTTCGGGAGAAAAAGAGGAATTCTGTGGCCTTCCTGAACAAAATAGGAAACAATATCCTTATCACTGTAATTTTGATGAAGTAGTCTATAACTGATCTGTGCAGCTATAACGTGCTGCCATAAATCAATTTCATGTTGAAATTAGTACATTAAGAATTCTACATGTTGGGTAGACCTTCCTTGGATGTTTGAGTGAGTTGAAAAAAAAAAAGAGACTAAGAACTCTAATTAAAAACAAGCGTCTTATGGGCATAGGTAGAAGAATTATTAAGTGAGTAAAAACATGTTTTCCACAGCATAAAAAAATAATATATTCTAGCTTTAAAACATTCGTCTAGCTCTTACATAGATCAAATTTTAAAAATCACATTTTCTTCTTAAAAATGAAGTTTGAAACTCTATTTAGGGAAATAGTTTAAATCTATATATGGCTGTTTTGCCTGCATGTTTGTATGGACATCAGGGAAAGTGTCAGAGCCTACATGGTTGGGAGCCACCATGTGGGTGCTGGGAACTGAACCTCGGTCCTCTGGAAGACGTAGGTTGGCTCATAAAGAGATGAGCCATCTCTCCAGCCCTCAGGAAACAGTTTAAAGTTAAAAACAAAACATTTTCTATTAAAAGAAATAGGAAAAAAACAAACAAAAACACCTCTTGCAGAACAGTATTTAAATACAGTATCTATACATCTAAGCCTAACTACTAAAGAACATTTCCCTCAAAAGCAATTCTAGATTACTCTCAGACTTTTTTTCTGAGAAAGGTTTCATTACACAGCCCAGACTGTCATCAAACTCATGATCCCTCTGCTGCAGCTTCCTAAGCTCTGGGGTTATGGGCCTAAACCATCCTGTTCACTCTCATGACAGACACCTTAATATGTGTTAAGGCACCAGTGACATCAAAGAAAACGGTCTGCCCGTCCAACGGTGATGAATCAAGTCTGAACACTTCTCTTTTTGTGGATGTGTGTACTGACGGGGAAGAAATGCATTTTTTTAAATGCTTGGAACAGGACTCAGGGTCTTATTTTTGCTGACCAGGTTCTCCATCACAAAGCTACACATCACACAACCATGGAGATGTGTGTTTTTAACAAGCTTCCTGAGTCCTATATCAGTATTCTAGCAATGTGTTAAGACTCTAAAGAACTACTGATTAAGAAAAGAAATCACTTTAATTTTTGTAAAAGAAGTGTTTTAATCATGAGGCAAATGTGTTCCTATTTTATACACACACAAATAAGTGTACATGAACACATTCACATATAACTTGTACATAACATACATGAGTCAGCAACTACTGTGGAGTATATTTTATGAATTATAAATGTTTAGTCTAAGACTAAAGGTAAAATACATTTTAACAGGATTAGTTTTAATAGTAAATAATCAACAAAATAATTAGGATTGAACATTTCCTATGATTGACATGTTTCCCAAAAGGTGCAAAGAATAACAAAACCATTTTAAAGGTGGCTATCTGAAAAAATCCTCAGTCAAGAAAGCCTGAAAATACTCACTTCTTCATCTGGGCCAAAGCGATGTTATTGATAAAAACCATTTTGGACAGTCCAATTGTGTCGAGCCCATTCACCATCTTCTGAATGGTCTCTATGCTTTCCACGTCACCCTTCAAGGCGAATGCCTGGATGAGGCGGGTCACAGCTAGCTCGGAAGGAACCTGCTCCACATCCAAGGCTGCTTTCAGAGTTGCTAGAGCCACTACAATGAAAAGCAGAGGACTGACTTTACCTTACAAATGACACATACTGACTTTAACAGATCCTGAAAGTACCTTTTAAACGAGACCATCGATGACTAAACTAAAATATATATATATGTGTGTGTGTGTGTATATATATATGTATATATATATATATATAATTCATTTTAGATTACAGAAAATATTGATACTTTGTGAAAAGTCTTTTTAAAAATGATGCATCTGACTGTGACCTGTGAGGAAGGAGGCAGCCATGACTGACAACGAATTCCATTCAGGGGGCCCAGTTCATGGACTAGTTCATGAGAAAAGTATGAGAAAGGAAGAACTATTTTTTAAAATGTATGCTGGTATTTTGTCTACATGTGTGTCTGTGTGATCATGACAGATCCCCTGGAACTGGGGTTACAGACAGCTGTGAGCTGCCTCGTGCACACTAGGAATTGAACCCAGGTCCTCTGGAAGAAAAGCTAGTGCCATCTCTCCAGTCCTGAAAGGAAGAAAAAAATTTTTTTTTAAAGAATAAACCAAAAACCAAAACCAAAAACCAAAACCAAAAAGCAAATAAGTAACTTCTATCCACATTAACAATTTCCTAAGTTTTACTAATTCAAAGCCCACATAATTATCAGAAAATTTTAACATCTCATTTTCATTCTTGAAAATGGTCCAAACAAGACCAAATCACACAAAACCAGCCACACTGGAGCGTCACAGAACTGCACGTTCACACATTTATTCCACACAACCAGGCTCCTTGCAGGTATTTGCTGCACTCAGTTCTCAAAGAAACTAAAGCTTATTGACTCTTAGGGCTACAGTCAAGGGGCTCGGCTCCCATAACGGTCATGATTACAAACATTTGACTGTAGCAGCAAGTGTGCTGAGATCTTTATCAGTGAGGTGGTGGGATGGGAGGAGCTGCAGGAACAGCTAACACAACACCTTGTTAGCATGACAATCACCTTTAGCACAGGAGGAACTTCCCAGCCCTGTAGCAATTAAACTAGGGGAACCTAGACAAAGCTAAGGGCCTCCGGGCGGGCAGGCGGGCGGGCAGGCGGGCGGGAGCCTCCTTCCAGAAGGAGAGTAGCTTATCTTCCCGTGGGAAGGGTAGTAATTAAACAGTCTATTAAAAACAATGAAGTAAAAGACATGATCAATTGAGTCTTTTTTTTTTTACTGGATAAACTATTATAATTTCAAATTTACACATGATCCAGACCATTGACTGTAAAATACAGAAATGGGAAAATAGTTTAAAAAGCGGTAGATGTTACAAATATGTATGCACACACCAGAAACAAAAATGTCTATATACTACTTTAAAATAGGATGCACAGAAAATCAGCTTGATGGGATCTTGTTAAAGGGTGGACATATGCAGGCAATTACTCTCAAGATCCTTGGTATCTAAGCACACTGTCAGGGAAGAGCTTTCTGCTAGTGGATGAAAGTTAAAAAAAAAAAAAAAAAAAAAAAACAAGAGGACAGCTCGGCCTGATTAAGCATTTACTACAATGAAGGCGTGGGCTCAGAAGCCATGCTCGAGGAACCTTCCTGAACTCAGCACCACTGAGGCTTGGCAGTTCAGTATTTCCCCTAGGTTAAAGGCCCAGCCAGAGCTGGACGTCAGACTAAGACCCTGCCTGATTCCAGGTGCTACACCGATAGGAAAGGAGAATCTAGAGGCAAGCAGAACCACCAGATTGTGCCTATCCAAGAGGACTACAAGAGCTTCTTATATAAAGCACACGACAGAATGTGTTATATGTGCTGTGAATGACCTAAGGAACACCAGACTGACCCCTACCCACGCCCCCACTCCAAGTCACTCAATTCCAACAGTTCTTGCAATTACTCTCTAGTAAGACTGAGTATACTGTTACATAGCAGCTACTGACAGTAGTATGCAAAAGTATTAGTTTATAAATTACTCTAAGATTTAATTGGTGTTTACTGCCATAGATAAATTTGATTAAAATAAAGTTGAAAGAGACAGCAAATCTGAGAGTGAAGAAAATGAGGAACTCTCTTTGGCTACAGAGCAAATGCAGACATGGGAACAGGGCTCAGACCATTCCTGCCTTCACAGATGTCAGCATAGTGAGGCTTGGGCAGCGAGGGCTGGTGGAAGTAGAAGGAGGATCAGTGGGTTCGTGAATCCCCACCCCCGTGTGTGCACACACTTGACAGCAGAGACTCCACACTACAACCCTGAGGAAAGAGTGGGAGTCAGGAAAGGGCCTTGGGGGCATATTTAGTTCCAAACTGAATTCTTAAAGTTAAAATAAGTCTTTTTCTTTGTGTCCACAGAAACATTAGCTATTTAAAATTTAAAGCAGACTTTAATCCCCTCTTTGTTTCTGAGGCAGCCTCACTCTTCAGTCCTGTGTCTTGGCAGTCTAGGCTGGCTCAAATATTAACAGTCTTCCTACCTCAGCCTCTCCCATCCTAGGATTACAGTGTACACCACCATTCCCAGTTAAAAGTTTCAATGCCTTAAAATCTACATGAAAAATAAACCTCACAAAACCATTTCTATTGAAAACGAAAACCTTCAAATTTTAAAAACAAGCCTTACTGCATCTCCCAATTACAACTCAAAACTGTCCAAAAGACCGATGGTATGCAAGTGCCTGAGGAAGAGAGGCGGCGGGGGGAGCCCAGCAAGCTAAGGCTGAACAGTCACCCAGCCGGCTTCCTCTCAGGAGATGGAAAGCCAAGAGAAGCATTATTATCCCAGAGGGGAAGAAGGCAGCACAGCAGGTCAGAGCCGCAGCTCCCGGGCCCAGTCCTCCTCAGCCACCTCTGCGCCCTCAGGGTTACCCTTGCCACATACAACTCCAAACAAATGCTGCATTTCACTGTTCCTGGAGTTATATGAACTATTTAAAAAGTATCAGATTAGGTTTTTAAAAAATCAATATTACAATCATTTGGTGCACAATCTCACACACTTAACACTCAATTTAACTCATTTGCTATCTCATATACAACCAACACAACATGCATGAAATAACTGCTGGGAATTGTTTCAGACCTCCAAAGTATGTTAATTTCCAAAGCAAAATGACTTGTGCTGTGAATTTTAACGCACTTGAAAGCCTGTACTTTCCCTCGTTCTGGAACACGAATTTTGCATGTCTGAAGAGCTGTGATTCATCTTAAGAAAGCCCATCTTGTGTTAAATGGGATGGAAACTGGACTAAGTGGTCAGATGACAGCACATTCATATTCAAGCCGTATTATAAATGCATGTACAGTAATTTACGTCTCTCAGCTACCACAAAAGGCTCTTGATAAGCAGGTAATTTGCTAAATGGACTCCTTTATCCAAGTATTCGAAGGGCGTTACAAGAAAAATCTGCAGAGGCATTAATGTGACGTAAAGGTCAAGCATTCTGACATACCTTTCAAATAATCCCGCCTAACTTGCGTTATGATGAGGAGGCTGTTGGCAGCATCGTTCAGTGTGAAGCCCTTGATGTGGGTCTCAGCGCTAAAAGAAGCAGACATTTAGAAAGGAATTACTGACATGCTTCTGATACGATAATAAACGGTTGAGCACCAAGGTGAAATTATAAAAACTACTGTTCGTATGTTAAAAATATTGCTGCAAAATATCGACCTGGAGACAGCTTTTGTGTTCTCCTGTCAATGGTTATAGAAGGATAATTTTTTTTGCATTCTGACAGATGACAAAGTTGGAACTGAGCAACAAAAGAAACAAAGTACAAGATTTTTTTTAAACAATCGGTTCAGATTCTTGAGTCCTGACATATTAGGTGACTAAAATAACCGCATGCCCTGCATTGTTCGTTATATCCCAGGCTGGGTACTTTTCCTCAATCTCTCTCTCTCTCTCTCTCTCTCTCTCTCT
>JADRCD010127951.1:17500-25433 GCA_019843815.1 Montemys delectorum | reverse complement strand
GATGCATTCTTCTCTATCCCTTTAGATACCCAGTCACAAAATATATTTGCCTTTACCTGGACAGATCCTGATACCCACTTTTCTACCCAACTTACCTGGACTGTTCTACCTCAGGGATTCCGGGATAGCCCATATGTATTTGGTCAAGCTTTGGCTTGTGACTTACTCTCCTTGTCTCTCCCTAAATCTAAGGTCATACTTTATGTAGATGACGTACTTCTCTGTAGCCTTTCTCTAGAAATTAGCCAAGCTGACACCTCTACCCTTCTAAATTTCCTCTCCAATCAGGACTACAGGTTTTCACCTTCTAAAGTCCAACTGTCTACCCCTCAGGTCACCTATTTGGGACTAACAATTACCCCAACCCACAAGGCTATTACCTTAGATAGAAAGAATCTCATTCAGTCCCTAACTGTTCCTTCTACAAAAGAAGAGATTTTATCATTCCTAGGAATAGCTAGCTTTTTACATTCGTGGGTTACTTCCTTTTCCCTCCTTTCTCATCCCCTATATGAGGCAGAGTTAGGTCCCACCCACAAGCCTCTTCTCAAACCTATTACCAAGCCCTTTCAGAGGCTTCAACAGGCTCTCCTTAAGGCACCAGCTCTACATCTCCCTGACCTGACTCGTCCTTTTTCCCTCTACATAATTAAAAAATAAGGATTTGCCCTTGGAGTCTTAGGTCATCAACTGGGACCCTCTTTTGCACCTGTAGCTTACTTATCCAAGAAACTAGATCTTACCATCCAGGGATGGGCACCTTGTCTCCATACCTTAGCAGCCGCTGAACTCCTTATTAGAGAGTCAAAAAAACTAACCTTTGGGTTGCCTATTACTGTCCTCTCTTCTCATAACTTGTCACAGTTCCTAACATTTAAAGGCTTACAGACTCTACCTCCCTCTAGGGTTCTTTCCCTTCAGGTAGCTCTAATAGAGGATTTTACACTCACCTTCCAATCATGCCCGCCTCTTAATATTTCCAATCTTCTTCCTCGACCTAATACTGACCACTCCCTATCTCACTCCTGCATTGAAACTTTAGAGGAACTATTACCTCATCCTTCACACATACAGGATGGCACACTGCCTCAGGCCATGTATACCTGGTATACAGATGGCAGATCCTTTTTACGTGAAAGGGCTAGAAGAGCTAGTTATGCCATAGTGTTAGACACTGAGGTGGTACAGGCACAGGCCCTTCCTACTCATACCACCAATCAACAGGTTGAACTAATAGCCCTTACTCGTGCCTTTCAACTGGCACAGGGAAAATCCCTCAACATCTATACAGATTCCAAATATACTTTTCATATCCTTCTGTCTCATGCTGCTATCTGGAGGGAGTGTGGGCTACTTACCACAAAAGGAGGATCAGTAACTAATGCAACCCAAATTATGGCCATGCTAGAGCTCCCCATCTTCCCACAGCCATTGGGATTGCCCACTGTAGGTCACACCAGACAGATTACTCTATTGTCTCCAGGGGAAACAACCGAGCTGATGAGGCAGCTAGAGCTGCGGCTCTTAGGGGTCTAGACTTGTCTCATCCTCCCCAGGCCATTCTTACACTACATGAATTCACTATATAGTCCAGGTTGGCCTTAAGTTCACAGAAGTCTGCCTCTGCCTACCTAGTGCTCAGACTAAACGCATGTGCCACCATGCCTGGCTACGCTTGTATTCTTAACACAGTATTCACAATTGATACAACCCAGAAACAATTAAGATATCATGAACTATACTCAGTATTAAATATGAATAAGCAATAAGATACCAAATAACATAGAAAACATTAAATGTATATTGCTTTTTGAAAGATAAAAACATAATGTATTGTGTATATAGGACTCTATGACATTGTTTAAAAGACACATTGACAACAGGAAGGTCAAAGCATGGTATAAGTTTAAGGATGTCCTCAAAGAGCACAAATTATCTACAGATCAGTCGAAGCATTTCATACAATTTAATAAAGGTGAAATATTTAGCATTTGTCATAAAAATTCCACTGAATACACTAAATAAATCAACCATAAGGCAAATAATAGATTTTAGCTTCCCATAGTATATATTAATATAATGTATTGAAAATGAGGTAAACATGGGGTCAAGCCTATAGACATACAAAACTATGTTTTGTGTTCCTTATTAAACCAATTTAATTAATATGAATTAATTTGTAGGATATTGTTGCAAAATGAACTGTTAATTATAAATCTGTAAGGTTTAAAGGCATTTAAATATGTACTCTGATAAAGCAAACAATATATATATGTATATAAATGCAATATATTCCTGTTGCTAATATATTGAAGCTTTATTTTAATTTACATTTCTATATTAAGAAATGTGTAATAATGCATCAATGATTTTTTTATATGAATCCCAGAAGTTCTTTACTTTGCTATTCAGGCTTGATTCATTTTATATTTTATAATATTTCTTACATAATTTAATCATTCTCATTAAAATACTCTTGCAATTATTTTAACTCTTTGAGATCATAATATAATTAATAAACATCTTTAATTAATAGTACTAAAGGGAAATTATGGTAAAGAGTAATAGTGAACTTTTACTTAGTAAAGATTCTATATGGAATATACCCTAGAATGTCAACTTAAATTTAGGCTGCCAAGGTCTATATTATAAATTTTACACCAAGTAATCTACTCATAATTAATAACTATATTTCATGTTTTATATTTAAAAAGAATTAAAACATTTGTATAGTTCTTATTATAGTATAAAAGCTAAAAATGATTATGAATTACAATTAAATATGAGTTTCAAATTATATATTTAATTCAATTTAACTTCTGGATAAAATTATTGATTATTTTTTATTTTTGATATTAAACATTTGTTTAAGAGATTGGACATTTAATTATAATATACTTCAGAGCCAACATATAGTGAGCAGTATATTAACTTATATATCTCTAAGAACTAAGAGCTGGGAAGTCTCACAAATTTTAGGTTTCTGGCAGCATATTGAACCTTTGTATAAACAGAACATGCATAATTGTCTGAAAGTTTGAAGTGTAATTATCCAGGGAAAGAGGATGTTCTGCACTATCACAAGAAAAGATGTTCTTTTATTGAGGTTTTATTTTAAGATTTCAGAAATAGTCAATCCCATAAAAATTTAACCCTAGATTTATTCTCTCCAGGATCGCTTCAGTGTTCAATTTAACCTGAACTGAAAAATCGTGAGGAAATATAGAAAGAAATGTTTGTACAACAGAGAATCTATTCATGTTTTGTCTCAGATGACAAAGAGTGTTTGATTAAATCTACTTTAATGGAATATATATGTATATATATACATATATATATGATTACATATAGTACACACAAATATATTGTTCCACTATACATATATAAAATATGTGTGTGTATGTGTATTTGTAAACAATGTTGTACTTTGGCTAAAGATGTGATAGCTAAATGGTATGTCTGCAATCGCAGCACTCAGGAAGTTGAAGCGAAGGTTCTTGATTTGAAAGGCAATCTAATTGACAGTGAAAACTTTTCTGTCTCAACAAAATGAGATCATTACTCACAAGTTAAGTGACCACAAATATAAAATTCAGAATAATATTTTAAAGAGAATTTACATACTCATATTAAATATACAATGTTATTATGATTTCATATTAAATTTAGCTCCTTTAAAATCAGTCATATGGAAAATATATTAATTTTATCAACATTCATAGAAAAGTAAATGTCTGATAAGATAAAGGAAAACCCTTTGTTTTAATTCTAATTTCATTTTAAATTAGGTATATTGATGTGTATAGTTTCTAATAATCATTTAGTTTTGGGTGATTTTTCATATTCTGGTAAAGTAATAAAATTGTGTCAATATTTCTATAAATTATCAAACTATTTAGTATTCATTTGCCAGAGATGGAAATTAAATAAATGTAAAAACTTAGCTAAAAATCAGAACCTCCTTTGAGTTTTACCATAATATTGTAAAGCAGTAACTAGATAACAAGCAATCAATTGCCTCTGGATGTGGAAAGGAATTAGGTATCAAATAAAGTTTTTCTAAATGTCATATATTTATTAAAAATATAAACAATATTATATTAGTATTTTATACTGAAAACATTGAGTATCTAAAATTTATAATTACTTTTGTGTGTACAATGTGCTTATAATCATATGAAGTATACTCCTTATTCCAATGAGGATACACCATTCAACAGGTCAAGAAGCATATCAGTGATTCAAAGGAAAATGTTGTTATAAATAATTACAAATTACTACAAAACAATTATCCACTATAATATAGGTTGCAAAAACAAAAAGGGAATAAAGAAAGAGGAGATGTGGGAAGCACTTTTAAATCTTTTAGTGAGTAAAAGAGAATAAAGAAGAAGCTGTGTTGTATCCCTGATAAATGCTTCCAGGCAAAGAGAATAATGTACTGAAAAGAGACTGTAAAATATGAAGAAGCAGAATATCTATGAATGGATTGGAAGGGAGGTAATGTTCAAGACTGGACACTCTGAATAAAGGAGGTGTTTTAGTCAGGGTTTTTATTCCTGCACAAACATCATGACCAAGAAGCAAGTTGGGGAGGAAAGGGTTTATTTAGCTTACTTCTTCATGGCTGTTGATCACCAGAGGAAGTCAGGACTGGAACTCAAGGTGGTCAGGAAGCAGGAGCTGATGCAGAGGCCATGGAGAGATGTTCCTTGCTGGCTTGCTTTCCCCTGGCTTGCTCAGCCTGCTCTCTTATAGAACCCAAGACTTCCAGCCCAGAGATGGCACCACCCACAAGGGGCCATACCCCCTTGGTTACTAATTGAGAAAATGCCCCACATCTAGATCTCATGGAGGCACTTCCCCAACTGAAGCTCTCTTCTCTGTGATAACTCCAGCCTGTGTCAAGTTGACACACAAAACCAGCCAGTACAGGACGTAACTACAACAGACAAGCTCATTAACAAAATGCACAATACGTTAGCTTGTCTGTAGAAATTGTCTAATTATCTATTAAATAGTAACACTGAAATCTGAACTTGCCGGGCTTCCCACACATTCATTTATTAATAAATATACCAAGTTAGGAAATTAAACACTAGAAGTGTGTATTATTTGGCCTGTGTATTATTTGGCCTTCACAGCTTGTCAGCCTTCTGTAGAGATAATATGTAGGAGTGCCAAGAGTCATATAATTTTATTTAGAGTTCAACTACAGTATTATTAAGTATGACATCACACAATAGACAGACCAAACACATGATAAAATTATTCCTGAAATCCACCTGTTTGTCACCTCAGTTGGCATGGACCCTTTTCAGATATTGAAATTTCAGACAAGAACAGAACTTACTATTTATATAAACATGCTATCTTTGTGCATTTTAAAATATGTTAAAATATCCTGAGGTTTTTTTCTAGAAATGAGTAGATGTACATATGTAAATTATTTAAGAGATTTCTATGTCAATGTCACTTCAAATCTGTCTACAGTCTTACAGAATAATAAATTACTTTAATATTAAGTTTGATAGTTTCTAGCAATCTAAACTGTAATTTGAAAGAGAATTAAAAACCTGTAAGGTACATGGAGAGAATGTACAGGTTAAAGATAGAAAGGTTAGTATCCTAAGCTCTGTTGAGTCTTCAGTGATCTGTAGAATCTTGGCCATGACTCTTGAAGGAAGAATTCAACCACAGAGCCCTTTCTCTACTGTGATATCAATGCATTTTAAAAGTGTAAATCCACTTGCTAAATTTGTCTGCTGATCAAGTCAAATAGTTTTTATGGAGGGACATTAAGAACAAAAGGCAAATCTACCCCTAAATAAGTAAAATGGAATGAAGTTCCAAAATGAAATCATATGTTTAAGGTCACATCAATTTAATAATGAGCAAATAATGTCTACTGGATATCTCAATATCAGAGAAGGAATCTAACACAAACCATCACAAAATGCAGCAGACATTTAATTTTTTATTTAATATTTTATTTATTTATTTATTTATTTATTTATTTATTTATTTACACTCCAGATTTTATTCCCCTCTGGGTCCACCCTCCTACTGTTCCATATCCCATAACTCCTCTCCGCCCCCCTGTCTACAAGAGAATGTAAACACCACCCTCCCCCTATGCCACCATACATATGAACTCCGTGGGGCCTCCAGTCTCTTGAGGGTTAGGTGTACTTCTCTGACTGAACCCAGACCATATAGTCCTCTGCTGTATATATGTTGGGGCCTCATTTCACCAAGTGTATGCTGGCTTGCTGGTGGTGTAGTGTTTGAGAGATCTCAGGGGTCCAAGTTAATTGAGACTGTTGGTCCTCCTACCGGGTTGTCTTCCTCCTCAGCTTCTTCCAGCTTTTCCCTAATTCAACAACAGGGCTTAGGAGCGTCCATTGGTTATGTGCAAATATCTGCACCTGAATCTTTCAGCTGCTTGTTGCATCTTTTGGAGGGGGCAATCATGATTTGTCTCTTTATGTGAGTGCTCTATAGCCTCAGTAATAGTGTCAGGCCTTGGGGCATACCCTTGAGCAGGCCAATTTGGGCCTGCCACTGGACCTTCTTTTCCTCAGGCTCCTCTCCATTTCCATCCCTACAGTTCTTTCTGACAGGAACAATAAATTTAAAGGAAAAAATAAAATGATTACAAAATGTAAAGTAACTCTGAATAACACTGTATTTATAAATGAATTCTCAGTTAAGATATCAAAAATTATATGTGAGAAACTAAAGCAGAAAAATTAAACACCAAATTAACCATATTCCAAAGGAAAGCATCAGGAAGATCAATACCTTCCACACAAGTAGGATAATTGTGAAAATTATGGAAATATTCTAAGACTGTGATGATGATAGGTAATGTCTGTGAACAAACTGGCTCATACATGTAACTAAGTAACTGACATTGCTTTTGAATTACATTTTAATAAAGCAGCAATGCTTTAAAAGGAGAGAGAGGATTTATTGCAAGTAGAGGGTAATATATTAAGTGTAATATATATTGAGAAAATCGCAGTTCAATAGAAAGTCAAAGAGAGAAATGGAGCACACAAGGGACTGTATCAAAGAGCAAACTGTCACCATTCTATCCATTTAGCATTGCATGCAGTCACAGTGTCACAGTGACCAAGTCTAACTGAAATTAGCAATTTCAGGGTGCCAAGCTGTGCTAAAGCTGAGTCATTAACACAGTTAAGAAACTAGGTATTTCAGACTTTCTGCAGCAGTGCCATATGCCATGAAAATCTTGATTAAATACTGTGAAACCCAGAAGTTCTAGATTACTCAAGATGTTTCTAAATGCCAAAGATTTTGGGGAGCTGTTCACCAGGTAATCAACCATATTCAAGTGAGGAACTCGTTAAAGGCAAGAACACGCACACACACACCCAGAAACCCTATAATTAAAAATGTCATCAACAGTTTTCTACTTACAGAGTCTAGGCACTAAAATAATTGGACTATCTATACATGTTGCTATGAGTTATAAAAGAGAAATAAGACAAATACCTTTACTACTCCTGAAAAGTCTGTAGAAATCATGTATGTAGAGGAATTAGTTTTTCTTACAAGAATATATACTGTGAATTCTAGACAGTCAGGTTGAGAGTGGATAGTCTATCAGACACAAAATGATTTTATGGAATATAGTAAGAATAGCAGGGTGTCAGTAGTAATTTTAATGGTTGGCTCTCATATAGGATGGGTCTCTATTTGGGGCAGAAACTGGTTGGATATATAGTCAGACCCTCCTCCATTTGTATTCTTTTACATCTTGTCTTAGTTATTTAGAAAGATTTAGGAATAAACAGTAGGACTTTAGAAAAAAACACCATATAGATTTTGTATAATTTATGAATACAAAATACATAGTATATCAAATACATTATGTATTGTATATTATGTATTTATTATATTCTAT
>JADRCD010127951.1:0-12500 GCA_019843815.1 Montemys delectorum | reverse complement strand
TTTCTACCCAGAATTCACTTGAATTTATCCACAAAATGACTTGACATTGATTTAAGATCTCTTTGTCTCCTTCTACCTCCTCTTCTTTTGTGTGTCCAGCATGTTTGTGTGTATGTGTATGTGTGTGTCTATCTGTCTGTCTGTGTGTCTGTCTTTCAAAAATGAGAGATTTGGAGGATATTATGCAATGCTTTTATTGGTCAGTAGAAGGTGGCAATGCATTACAATGATTTTAGGTTCAGCAGGTAGGTGATGGGTTTTGAATTTCCTCTGTCAAAACTAAACGTAGTATCTGGCCATCAGAAGTAGTGATGCTCTGATTGTATGAAGTTTCTTGTCATTAATCTTCTCATTTATGTCAATTCTTGTGACTTGGGATCAAAATCAATGTTCCTGCAAATTACCTGAGGGACAAAGAGATTTGTTTATGTCTCCATTTCTGTGGCATGAGGTAATTGTAGTCACCTTCTACTATTCTGAAAATCCATTATTCCCCAGGAAAGCAAGAAAGCCTGTTCATCATTTCTGTCTCCACTCAGACTATAAGGAAAAATTCTGTTTTCAAAAATGTAGCACATTTTCATGTCAAGTATGCATATCTTAGGACACTGATGAAAACCTTGGTCTCTGTGATAGCACTGGTTGTAGATATTATTGCACGAGCAGTTGCTGCTTAGCCTAACTCATCAAACATTCAACACTGGATGTCTTCCATTTTTAGCTTGTTGAAGAATTTCCAACACATTGACCTGTAGTCAATTAAAGATTCTATTGAGTACAGTTTAATATAGCAAGTCTAGAAGACTATTAAATCCAATCATAGTTGCTCAAGAGGAACTATGCATTGTAATAGAGACTTCTCTCACTGAATTGACACAGATTGAACTTTTATTTCTTTAGTCTGATGCTCTCATAGTCCATTTCAATACAGTCTTCATATGTACGCCTTGAACCAATGAGGAATATACTATGATGTCTTCCAGTTGATAAACAATATTACCATATTGTTTTTACAGTCTAATGTGGAGATTATAGGCCATAAGATATTCCTTTGAAGCAATTTCATCCATTTTAGTTGTTGAATCTCCTTTAATTTTTAAGTTATAGAGGTATTAATTTTAGATCAATTATTTTGTGTACATACAATTTTACCTTTGATTTGTTAATTTTTGAAATCCTCATATATATGTACTTCATTTTAATTATTTTGCTCTCCTCCTCTTTATCACCCTCTTTCCTCCTTTATACACTTCCTTTTGATGCAATAGAATCTAGTGTTATATTTGATGGGCAGGTCATTATTATATGATTGGCTATCTACCTCCATTGTCTCTATATTTAGTCACTTGAGTTGTCATATTTCATATTTTAAAGACAATCTCATAAATGAACAGTTTCTCCCAACAGTCTATTGAGAAGTTTCTGATTTATGAAATCTGAGTTTAATGTTTAAGATTTTCTTCTTCTTCTTTTCCCTTTATAGAAACTGTATCAGATATTCTTTGCTATTCTAAAAACAAATCATATTAGTGACAAGAATAAAGTAAAACTGACTTAATTTGCACCGTGTAAGTAAGATTTATTGCTCAACGTTGGCTTGGGATGCTGGCATCAGTCACATTCACCTGTCCCAGCTTTGAAGCATGTTTGACCAGAGGATGAAAAACAGCCTTAGTTGGAATAACTTTTATTCATCATAAGGATACCTTGGCTCTCTGCCAACTAGCAAGAGCTGTCCCAATAATGAATATACAGAGTTATTACATAAAAAATTCAGAATCTCAAAACCGCTTATGACTTATATTTGTTAGATGGAGGTTTGGGGACAAAGGCAAGATGAACTGAGCCAAGAGGTTCCTGCCCTTTTCTTCTGACCCAGAGCTCACACTTGCAAAAGCCTGTGCAAAACACTACTAAAATCCAACTCCTAGTTCTTGATTCCAAAGTGACTTCTTGGACCCATCAACACGGCACTAAACTCACCAAGTAAGGTTATTACCTCAATACCTTATCATCATGTCACAACTCCTCCCATTCTCCTATAAGAATCCTTATACCAGGTCAGCCTGAACACTTCACTAATGACCTCCTGTGTGGTCAGCAAAATCTTCCCAGAGTTGCCTCAAGCAACCTGGTATTTTATTATAAATTCTGCTCAATTCTATTTATTATGTTGGTGGAGACGCCATTCAATTGACAGTGGATTCTTTTATTTCATCTCACATATTATGTTGGCTAAAGCAAGTCATTAACAAGAAATACATTCAGAGAATGGAAAATGAATTTCAGGTCTGAAAATGTTTGGTGAAGAGTAATATTTAAACTATGCCAAAGTTGGCTGCAGAGAGATTATCTTGCATATTGTTGTATGGATGCATCACCTGTCAATTAAAAAGGCCCGTGCCTTAGGCAGGAAACAGTGGTGGGACATCCCAGAAAGAAAAGAATTCTGGGATAGGCAAGCAGGAGATTTGCTGGACACGTGGTATCTGAGTACAGGTAATGAGCTACATGGCAGAATGTAGACTATAATAAATGGGATATTTTAGGTTATATGTTGTCAGAGAAGAGCCTAGCTACATGGACAAGGTATTTACAAATATATTTGCAGTTGAGTCTTCTGTCTGGGAGCCTAGATATGGAAAAAGAACCATGATTAACTTCTACATTACTGTATAAAGAAATATGAAGAATTATAGCAAAATTGTGAATATTCAATATAAGTACGTAGGAAAATAATCTGAGTCTTCAATGATTTTTGTGCCTTCTTGAAGGCAATGATCAGGTTCCATACCAGAACTTGTTTTGATGTCTTTCCTTCTATTTGCATTATTTTTGTGTCAGTAATCTTGATCACTTGTGTGAAAATAACACAGTAATATATAGATAACAATACAGCTTTTCTTTAACCAAAAGCAATATAATATTAATTCTAATATGTGCTCAAATCTAGTCTCAAAATTAAAAAGTATGTTTACTAGGACTACATAGGGGAAAAGTAACAACCCTCTGATTCGTGTGCAGAAGGTACTTAGAGAGCATATTCTTAAGAATAATAAAAAAAAATATTAGAACAACAAAACAAAACTGCAGTATCAGGTACCAGTAAAACAAAACAAAACAAACAAACAAGCAAACAAAAACACTAAAAGTAGCTTTTGCAAATCACTAGTAGGTTCTTGAAATTTTGATTCAACTAAGTTGGTACATACCAGCTTCATTTCACAGTGCAATATGGCTGAAAATGTTCAATAACATCTTGCATGCTGTATGAATAAACAAACAACAGTTTGCAAGTATATGAGTTCATTTCCTCAACTTAACAAAGAACAATCTCTTCCCTTCTATTATTGATTAAGCAAAGCAACAATATTACTAACAAAAAATTTTGTGAACTATTAGTTAAACAAAGTATTTTATTGAAAATTAACTGTGTATTAAGAGAAAAGGCACTAAGAATCCTTTAATTAATGTTTCATAAACCAAAATATGCATTATTTATATAAATATATTTGTACATTATATTCTAAAATATGTTGTAATACTTTATTTGTAGTTAGTATTGGTTATGTGAAAAGTTATTCTTAACCTATTATGTGTACTAACTAATATAAATCTAATTTTAGTATGAATATATAGGCTATGTCAACAGTTCACATACTTGATATCATATTAATATTTAAGAAAACTTGGCAAAGGTGGCTGGAAGACAATAGTTTTTAATTTTTTGAGATTTTCACATATCGGTTTTATATGACTGCTCCATTTTTTAAATTATTGTTCTTAAAATATATGTTCATATAAATACAAACTACAAAGTCCACATATATATGGATTCTCTCAAAATGTTGTTTGAAATGTTTAATAATGGAAAAACTATCAAGTAAAACTTCTAACATTTATGTTGTAACATATTAAAGAAAATCATCACAAAAGGTATAAGGAAGCAGATTGGAAGGTAGTATATTATTCTAAGTGATAGGTCAACCTATGAAAACAAATAACAGTTACTTTTTGGATAAAAACACTTTCATCTAAGGGTTATTTTGAATAATGTATTACTGGAAATTTTTAATCTTGACTCATTCACATTCAACCCATGGCACATGCAATGACCTTGAATAATTGGTTAAAATCATTAAATGAATGCCATTTGTTTATGTGTATGCGTGAATTTTGCTTTGTTTTATTTTAGCTTTTTCTTGCTTTTAACAGAGAAAAGGAACACAAAGTTGGGTAGGCACAGAGAGTACAAAATGTTAAAAATTATGATCAAAATATACTATATATAATTCTCAAAAAAAACCACAAAAAACAAACAAACAAAAAAACCCTCTCTGTATTGAGTTCTAGATGCTCTAACACCATTTTCTGGCCTCCATCAAAAATGCATATGTATGATTCACAGACATACATGTAGAAAAAATATCCATACAACAAGATAAAAAGTAATAAATCTTTAACATAAAAGAAAACAGTCATAAACAGGAAGAAAACTGTCATAGTTAAGAAAGTCTAGTTTGACCAAAAAATCTAAGAAAGATACATTTTTCACATTAGTTTGTCTTATAGTGAACAAACTATTGGAAAGATGAAACCTTAAAGAAACAAAAATCTTAATATGTATTTTCAACATCTTGTGGTTATATTTTGGCTCAATCTATCTTTAAATGTACTGGATATGCAACTGAGAATTGATTTCATTCTTCCTTGTCAAATCAATTTGGGTGTCATCCAATTGTGTGACTGTGAAATTGTATGATTTCCTTGGAACTTTTAAATTACTGTGAGTCTTTTCAAAACTTAGATATACTGAGTAAGTTCTACTGTGTGATGTATACTGTTTAGGGGTAGTGAAAACCAAATGCAGGCTTTGATCACTGAACAAAGACTAACCTCCATAGTAACCACTGAGGGCTGAAATTAATTTACTGGACTGTTTAGACAGAATTTCCCCTGCCTGAGGACAGATACCTTGTTTTGACATGCAAATGCTTCCCTACTGCTAGAGAAACTCAGTGTCCTTTGCAGAATCTGTTGATAACTGACAACTTCATAGAAAAATGTAAATACTTTTGAACACATGAGGCACTATTTGTGGTTCACCAGAAAATACTGGACAAAGAAATTAAATATAAAACAAAACAAAACGAAATGAAAAACATTGCTTATCTCGCTGTATCTCCAAACATCAGTTAAAAAATATGAATTTCCCTGATGTTTAGGAAAGTAACTGCTACAAGCAGGGTAGTCAAAATATTAGAATATAAGTTTGCTAGTAGCTGAAATCTCTAAAGCTGGCTCCCTGCTTTAATCCCTGCCATTTCCTTTACAAATTTAATTCCAAATTTATATTCTTTTGTCACATTTTCTCCTTAAAATAATAGTAATAGTAATAACAATAACAATAATAATAATAATAATAATAAATATTTCAGAATATTTTATTTTATTTCTGGGAGAAAGTTGCTTTATAGATTTTTAGTTTAATAGTGATTAACTTATTCCATATTAATAAAATATATGATTTAATATTAGTTAAATATAAAAATAATTTAGTCTAATAAAACAATAATAAATTAGTAAATATTTTCTGAGAGTTTGGGACAAATTTCATGTAGGAACATTATTTTTTCCATGAGAAAAGCCAAAACACATAGACAAAAATTGTGTGAATTTTCAAAATAAAATTAAGATGTTACTCAGATTCTGTGATCAGAGAAATTAATGTGCAAAAATTCCAAAATAAGTCAATGTATTCCTTATGACTCTAGGTTAGTCAGCAAAATATACTAGACAAGGGCAAAGGAAGTTAATATTGCAAAAAATGATTTAAAGAATGCCTTAGATACCTCATGAAAACTGAAAACAATCAGATATTACTAGCTCTAAAATAATTTTCTTTAGGATATTTTCATTATTTTTATTGAAAAATGGAGCAATAAAGCAAACTAAATATTAATCAATATCTGTATAAACAATATTTTGTACATACCAATAAAATACATCTTGATAAGTTTACAGTACACAACATGATTTTCTAGAATTATAAAATTATATTTTAATCTCTTATTTTAGGAACTAATGTTTAAGGCGAGAAACACTGTTCAGATTAATGAGTTGTGAACTGTCATTTTCTTGCCCTCTTCTTATTCCCTCTCAATTCAGGGCATTGATTTCTTTTCAACTGTGTGGCTTTATTTAAGACTGTTTGGAGAAGCATTTAAAATGAGCTTAATTCATGTGATTTTTTTCCGTATTCTCCCACAACTAGTATCCCTATAAACAATAAGAAGAAACTTATGATGTACCATGTATATATAAAAGAACTTATGAGAGCCTCAAAAAGAAGGCAGTCAAAAGACTCCCATAGACCTTTACCATCTTTACCAGACCATAGACCTGAAACCACAGACTCATTTTAAGGATATTAGTAACCTTCCATATCCTGACAGTAGGGCAAAGATATCATTTACTTACATAAACTGACCTGGTCCCACAACACCTAAAGCATAAATTATAATGTTAAACAAATTCCTTAGCTAAACATATAGTCATTTATCCCATGTGTTTCTAAACTTATTTCACAGAGGGATATATAAACAAAGGTGGATACCAGAAAAATTCAGTTCCATGAACCGTTCCGCTTACTTGTAGAGCATATCTGAGGGGATGCTCACAGGGACCAATGGGTTCTTCACGCAAAGGCTATGAATTCAAGCCCCAGTAGTTTAGAGGTGTTATTTTCTCCAAAAATTCAGTGGATTATACCTTTAATTTCATGAGAATGCTGCAAGAATTTTGTGAGTTGCAGTCCAGCCTGGATACCTAGTTAAAACCCAAGCTTGCCTGGATTAAGTTATGACCCTTTTAAATGAATGAATAAATAAGGGGTTTCACAAAGAAAATTACTGAATTAAAATTGGGACAATACTGTGACCAAGTCAGAGTTTATGGTGATGTCATAATATTTGGGGCCACTCGTTAAATTGAAAATATATTTGTCTTTGTACTGAAGTTTAATTTCTGCTTGATTAGAAGATTACTAAATGTGTGATTTTATTAAACTTAAATCAACTGCTATTTTAAATGAAAATAACCTTCATGTACATTATTTTGTAGCCTGCAAAAATAAGTTCAAAGATGATTTTTAATTTTACTATTTTTTCTAAGTAATTTTTGTACACACATCCTAATTTCTTCACAATCTTTTGATAGCTCTAAACCTTCTAGTTGACATAGATTCATTTTTAAATTGCACATCACTTTAGAATAATCTTCATCATTCTCTACCATGTGATTCTATTTTAATCAGCATCACCCTCTTTCCTGTGTAATTAAATTATCATACTTGAATAAACTGTGTAGCGAATTTGGCATATATATATTCACAAACAAGCAGACAAGATACTAAATAATTATATCCTATTTTAGTGAGTTAAGTGTAAGGGTCTATAAAAATTGAAAAATAAATATGCTAAAATTACTCATAAATTGTTACTTAATAGTTTATTTTTAATGTTTACTTTGAAATAGAAGAGGAACATATGGAAATAAAAATTAAAGTAGTACATGAGTAGGAGCAATAAAATGTTGAGAATACTATCGAGATTAAGTGTGTCTTTACACACCGACTTTACTGAAAGAGAAGACTCTGCAATAACTGGTCTTTGAATACTGTAGCTCAAATGAATTTACTAAGCCCAGACTGTCCTTGTGTTTAACTCTCCTACTGTTGTTGTATTTTTAAAAATAATAATCTCTGTTTAATTTATTAGAAACACAGCCACGGCCCATGTATTAGTGGCACTCTTCTCTGAGTAGTTACTAAAACTGTTAAGTTGCTGTCAGTAATTTGCTTAATTCACTTTGAGAAAGGACCACAAAGTACTTTGCTTCAGAAACTTGTGCTTGAGTTATACCAAAGAGAGTCTCCATCATACGAGAAAATGGAGAGGGTCTTCCCATATATAGGTAGTGCATGCAACATGGAACTGTGTTGTGGACAACGTTGGAGAGGGGACATTGTTCAAGTGCCCTGGCGTATTCGTGTGGCTCTGAGATTACAAAGGTGGTGCTACTTTCCCTAGCTTAGTAGTCCTTAACTGCTGTAGTCCTTCAGTCAGGGGTGAGGCATTGTGATATCCACCCTGCAGTATCAGCTATTGTTTTGATTGTGTTCATCTTGTTGAGATGACCATATAGTTAAGGTTCAATGGTTCCAGCAGCATTGTCATAGTAGAAGACATTATTTAACTGCAGATGCCTAGCTCTTCTGGCTTTTAAAAGCTTTATGCTCTTTATTATATTCATCCCCACTTTGGTGTAGAAATTTTATTGTAGATGGATCAATGAGGGATGGGTACCACATTGTCAGTTCTTCTTTGCCTTCTTTTGATCACATAGAGATTTCCATAAGCAGTGTTTATCTGCTGAAAAATGAAGCTCCTTTGACGAGGTGTAATAGATAAACTTCCTTTTGTATGTATAGATATAGATATGTAGTCCTCAACTGTGACTGTCTTGAGAGCCAATTTTGAAAGATTATTTTTTAATATTAATATGTTCTCTTGTCTATTACATTCCCACAGCAGTTTCCCCTCTGTTCTTTTGCAATCCACCTCCTCCATGACCGTCTCCTCTGACACAGACCTCTCAGGAATATGAAGCAAATATGGCATATCAAGTTGAAAAAAGATTAGGCACCTCTCTCATATTAAGACTCAACAAGGGAAACACGTAGGGGAACAAGCATCTTAAAGACAGGCAAAAGAGTCAGAGACGACACATGTTCCTACTGTCAGGAGCCCTACAAGAACACCAAGCTACACAACCATAACATGTATGTAGAGTGCATAGCATGCCCCCTGATTTTTGGTTCAGCATCTATTAATCCCCCTGAGTCCATGTTTTTTCATTCTGTGAGTTTTCTTCTGATGCCATTGATCCCATGGCTCTTAAATTTCCTCTTCTGGGAAACTTTAGCAAGGTTCCGAAGACTGTGCCCAATGTTGGGTAGACCAAAGAAAACAGTCCTCCATTTCTAGTGAGAGTAGAAACTTGTACAGCCATTTAAAATGAATTTGGCAGGCTTTCAGAAAATTGGTAATAAATCAATCTTGAGATCTAGCTATACCACTCACAGGAATATATCCAAAACAAAAAACAAAAACAAAAACAAACACACAAAAACAAAACAAAAAACATTCTAACATCATGACACTTGATCAAGCATGTTCATATCAGCTTTGTTTGTAACAGCCAGAAATGGAACCGAACTATATGTCCCTTAACTGAAGAACTGATAAAGAAAATGTGGCACACTTAATACAATAGAGTATTACTAAGCTGTTAAAAACAATGACATCATGAAATTTTCTGACAAATAGATGAAACTGGGAAGGAGAAATAGAAGAAGTGATTTTTAATATGAGAATTAAGACTGTTGTTTTGGAAAGTGTTTTGTTTGTTTTGTTTTTTGTTTGTTTTATCAGCTTTTTTTGTAAAACTGCCTTGGTTTGATTTCAAGATATGTCACCTTGGTATTTATGCCTCTATTTCTGAATTAGCAATGAAAAACATTATATGTAAAATGCTTGTTCAAACAGTGAAGTAAATAGTCTCTTTTGGAAATTGGAAATTTAGGTGTACAACATTTCACAATATACTAAAATTTTAGATGTCTCTTAACTAGGTTCCTACAGAGTCATAGGCAGCTTTTTTGCTCTCAAATTTTCTCTGCTTTGTCATTATCTAACGAAGAGTCTCACACATACTAGGAAAGAACTCTCTACCTCTGAGCTACAGCCTCAGCTCTGGCCTGAATCCATGTCTTGGGATAATCCTGTAACCATAACTGTCAAACAAGCTACTCTGATTAGATAGTGGAATGAACTGTCTAACTTAAAATAATCAGGAATTATTTGAATTTTACATTAAAGTAATCCCACAGGGAGTATGGGAATGATAATAGAGGAGTTTGAATAGAAATTCCCAAGAGGAAACATCTGCATTGCTATTAAATATTCTATTCCTTGTTCTTGCTTGTCTCTTTGTTATCCAAAATAATAAATCTTTGTGCTTTCCTAATACACTCAGACCTACAATTTGCCCATATATATGTTTAAAATAGGAAGTCAAAATTTGTATCTGCACAGCAGAGATATATGACATATTATTATTATTTCCTCCTCTATTCTGAACTATTACTAATTTCAGTATATAACCTCTCCTCCATCATTTACTTCTACTCTCATATATGTATGAGGTATAAAATATAGTTTATGACTATAAACTATATATAAATTATACATGAATATATAATTCAATATTTATCTTAAGCTATATTCTAAAAATGGAAGTAATATTTTTATAGTTTGTTTTTCTTACTTATCATTGCAATATCCAATTCTATGTTTTCCTGAAATTATCATAGCTTCATTTTTTATAGTTTAACAAATTTCATTGTGTCTATGTACCATATTTTTTATATTGCTTTGCTGACAGTTAAACTTTGACTATTATAAATAGTGCAAATGTATACTCAGTTATATCTAGTTTCTTTAGAAATGGTATGGTTGAATCATACATTAGTACTTTTTCACAATACTCATTGCTAAGATGATGAGAATTAATTCAGACTTCTATTGGTTATTTCTATTTCTTTGAGAACATTCTGTTCAATTTATTTGCTGAAAGATGTTTAAGAGTTTAATATTTTAATTTCTTTATAAAATACAGATAATAATCTCTCAATGTTTATAATCAGTAATTGGTTTTGTCTGTCTCTTTAACCAGCTGGTCATTTCAGTGCTTTGTAGAAGCTTTCTCATTTCTCATTTCCTTGAGCAAGGTTTATTTCTTCCATCCAATCTGTCTGTCTCTTTAGTCTATGATCATTTCCTTGCATTTTAGAATCTTTTTTATTTCATGAAATAATATTTATCAATTTTATATTTCCTGTACAAATGGAGTCCTTTGCATGAAGGTCATGTTTATCACTTGTTCTTGAAACATTTTCCTGTGTAGTTCCAGAAGCCCACATTCTATCCGAGGGTTATTATTTCACAATAAATTGACTTTTTTCTGCAGGGTGAAAGATACAGATATTCTTTCTTATATATGTGGATTTTCAGTTTACAAACCATCAATTGTTGATGGGCTATCTTTGTACTCAATGTATTTTACAACTCAGTTGAAGATGAGGTAAATATAACTTGATAAGTTTATCTCTGTATCCATTGTATTGAACTGTCTTTATATCGGTACCAAGCTTTTATGATTCTGATTCTATAGAATAATTTGATTTATGGTTAACAATATTTGTTTTTACCTTTTCTGCTTGATATAGTTTTGACTCTTTGATCTTTTAGGATTCCATATTAATTGTAAAATGATTTTTTCTAGTTCTTTAAAGAAAATTGTTAAAATTTATTTGTATGAAAAGATCATAATAATAAAGTCATAGTCACAACATTATTTATCACATTCCATTACTCAGTAAATTCATGAGCTTGGGAACTTTTTCTATATTGTACTATCTTCAGAAATTATATTCTTTAGTGTTAACTGTATATATTTTAAAAATATTTTTGTATCACTAGGTTAGGTTTAATCCTAGAGATTTTGGTTGATTTTAGGTTACTGTAAGTGGGAAATTTTTCTCTGATTTTTTTCTCATACAGTTTATTATTGATATTGCCATATATATCCCTAATCATTTTATAGGCAAATTTGACACTCTGCCATGATGAATGTTAATTGGATAGGTACAGAATTGTCTGGTAGAGTCTTTAATATCTTCTAAGAACAGGATGTCATCTACAGATAGGGACATTTCATTTGTATGTTTGCCAATTTTTATCCATTTTATTTTTACTTTCTCTGGTGTTATTGGTCTAGCTATGATCTTTAGTGTCATTGTATTGAATATATCTGAAGATAGTAGCCAGCTTGCTTATTGATGACTTCTGGGGATATGATTTGTTTTCACTTTCATATTTAGTATAATGTTATATAAAGACTTATTTTATATAAATATTTATTGTATTGAAATGCATTCCTTCTATTTATAGTTTCATCAGGGATTTATCATGTATCATGATATTTTTATATTGGTATTTTCTGCATCTTATTGGATGGCCATGTGATCTTTTGTATACTGTACTACAAATAATGATATATATATATTCATTCTTCCTAACACCCTGGAATGAAATGAACTTGATCAAAATGTCTGTTATTATTACTATGCTATTAATACTATTTTCCAGTTTTTAATGAGGATTGTATAACCATTTGTTAAGAAAATTGGTTCTGATGTTTCTTATTGTGACTATGTCAGATTTGGGTCTCAGTATAATACTGATTCCATAGAATAAATTGAGTAAGTTTGGTAATGCTCATTTGCTTTTTCTCATTTACTTGATTTTTATTTTATTTTTAGAGAATTTTATGCATGTTCTTTTTATTAACTTCATTTCTATTACTCTCTCTCCTTC
>JADRCD010127950.1:0-14208 GCA_019843815.1 Montemys delectorum | reverse complement strand
TATATATATATATATATATATATATATATATATATATATATATATTCCCTCCTTTATACAGATACTAATGCGGTGAGAAAGAAATTAGTGAGACAAGAATTGTTTACAATAGACACAATAATTTAAAATACCTTGGTGTAACTCTAGCAAAGCAAGTGAAAGACCTGTATGATAAAGACTTCAAATGTCCCTGGGTAGTGGTGGCGCACGCCATTAATCCCAGCACTTGGGAGGCAGAGGCAGGTGGATTTCTGAGTTCGAGGCCATCCTGGTCTACAGAGTGAGTTCCAGGATAGCCAGAGCTACACAGAGAAACCCTGTCTCAAAAAACCAAAAAAAAAAAAAAAAAAAAAAAAAAAAAAAGACTTCAAATGTCTAAAAGAAAACATAGAAGAAAGTATCAGAAGATAAAATTATCTCCCATTCTCATCGATCAGTATGAGTAACACAGTGATAGCAAACACAATCTACAGATTCAACACAAATCTGATAAAAATTATATCACAATTCTCTGCATAATTTAAAGGAATGATTCTCAAGTTCAGGTGTGAAAACAAAAAAATCCAAAATAGTTTTTTAAAAGTCCTGGAGAATAGAAGAAATTCTGGATGTATCACCATCGATGACCTCAAGTTGTAGTTCAGAGCAATAGTAATAAAATTGTATGCTATTGCTACAGAAAAAGACAGATTGATCAAAGGAATTTAATCAAGACCAATAAGTAAACACACACACCTCATCTATGCACACTTGATTTTTTTGCCAATGAAGGCAACACTATACAATGGAAAAAAGAAAGCATGTTCAACAAATGGAGCAACTCTAACTATATGTCTACAGGTAGAGGAATGCAAATTGATCCTTGTTTATTACCCTGCAAAAACCTCAAGTCCAAGTGGATCAAAGACTTCAAAATAAAAGCAGATGCACTCAATCATGCAGAAAACAGGGAATACCTGTGAACGAATTTGTACGGGTAATAATTTCCTGAACAGACCATCAATCATTTAGGCTCTACAATCAACAACTGTCAAATGAAACTTCATGAAACTGAAAGGTTATTCTAGGCAGTGGTGGCACATGCCTTTAATCCCAGCAGTTGGAAGGCAGAGACAGGCAGATTTCTGAGTTCAAGGTGAGCCAGATCTACAAAGTAAATTCCAGGAGAGCCAGGGCTATACAGAGAAACCCTGTCTCAAAAAACAAAAACAAAAACAAAAACAAAAACAAAAACAAAAACAAAAGCAAAAACAAAATAAAAATATGATTCATTACTTTAGGTCCAATGACACTGTCAATAGGCAAAACAAATGCCTACACATTGGAAAAATATCTTCACTAAGCCTAAATCTGACAAAGGGATACTATAAAAATGAATATAGTATTCAAAAGTAGAAACCAACAAAACAATTAATCCAATTAAAAAAGGGGAACAGAACTAAAGAGTGACTTTTCAGTAGAGTATTCACTAATGGCCAACAGCATTTGCGGAAATGTTCCATTACTTTAGTAATCAAGCAAAAGCAAACAAAATGAACATGAGATGTAATCTTATAAATCTCAGAATGGCTAAGATGAAAAACTCAAGTGACAGCACAAGATAGAGAGGAACTGGAGCATAGGAACACTCCAGCCTTGTTAGTGGGAGTGCAAACTTGTACAACAAGGTTGGAAGTCAGTTCAGTGGTTACTAAGAAAACTGGAATTGTTTTACTTAAAAACATATTTATATCACTCCTGAGCATATGGTCATAAGATGCCCCATTATACTACATGAACACGTCCTCATATATGTTCATAACATCTTTATTCATAGTAGCTAGTAACTTGAAACAATCTATATGTTCAATAAATGATAAAGAAAATGTACTTCTGAACAATGGAGCCCTCTTTAGGTATTAAAAAATGAAATCATGACTTTTGCAGACAAATGGATGGAATTTAATAATAACATCCAGAGTGAGATAACACAAGGCTAGAAATACAGATACAGTATCTAGTCACTTATAAGTGGAGATTAGCCATAAAGTGCAGGATAACCACTCTACTATCCATAGACACACACATAAAAAAACCAAGTTATATAATTGAGCATATTTGAACCTGAGAAGGAAATAATTAATCATCATCAGAGTTTGATAGAGAAAGAACTGATTATGAGAGTGGGTGAGAAAGGAAAAGAGGATGGTGATCAGATATGGGGAGATGAGTGGCAGGAAAAAGCTATGAGTCAGTTTGGAAATCAGTGGGAAGCATCTACTTATGTAGCTGGAGGCCTGGGACTGGGAAGAATACATGGAATATGTGTTTATGAGACTAACTGTGATGCCTACAAGAGGGAGTATAGACACCGAAGTAGCTAACCCATGTAGCCAGAGACTTCCAGGAGATAGTTGGGGACATCAATTCAACCACAAAACATTTAATCTAAAATTTTATTGCCTACAAGTTTTGAAGTGATAAAGCTAGAGCAGAGACTATGGCAACAATGACTGACACAGGTTGACACCCATCCTATGGGATAAAACCAACCTCTGAAATTATTAACGATTTTCTTGCAAACTAAAGCTTAACATAACTGTCTCTTCAGAGGCATCATACAGCAGAGAATGGAGGCAGATACACACCCATAATCAAACATCAGGCACAAATCAGAGGATTTTTTTGAAGAGTCAGATATAGTGTTGACCAAGCCTTAGGTTCCAAGGACACCACAGGAAGAATTACAGCATCATCTATCCTGTGTCCACAGAGGCTTACAGAGACTGGGCTAACATGCAATAATCATGTAGGCTCTGGAACATGACCCCTTACATACTTATAGAAAATATTATGCTTGTTCTTCTTATAGTAACCATATATATGGAGAGGATCTGACTCATATTTTAGTCATAACTTCCAAGGAAAAATATTCACCGATTTGAAAGGAAATATTACAGAGTATATGGAAGTGTTTGAATAGAGAAAAAGGATAAATGATACTGAAATTTCAAATTTTAATAGATCTGTGGTAAAAAATGCCTCTGTATTATAATTTAATCAGACAACAATTTGAAGGAAATAACATAATTTTAAAAATAATTTAAACAAGCAGAATCTACACAGACTATATAAAATAAGATACTACTCATTCAATTCACAAGATAAACTATTTTTATGAGTTCCAGCATGAAAGCTAATGTAGACACACTATGAAGCTTTTATCAGCATCTAAAGGATACAGAATTTGGCTACTACTGAGAGTAAATACTAAGAGATTGAGCAGGTATGTTTTAAACTTAATAAATATATGAAATCTCCCATCTGTCAAAGCATGGATTGAATGACATAAAATAGAACAAATTTACTGTTCATTAATTATTTTTACCTTTTTTACTGAAGGAACAAAGTCAAATTTGATGTAAGTAATAAAACAATTGCATAATTTACTATTGTTCTTCACACAATGTGTTTCTAAGGTGTTTATATGTTTGTGCCTGCATAATCACAACCTGACATGCTTAGTCATGTTTAGTAAAGAACTCTATAAGCAGAGAGTAGTAAAATAAAAGATGATCACAGTGGAAAACAATATTCAAAACTTTGTAATTGTTTTTTTTTTTCTCAAATTCCCCTGGTGAAGTCAGAGTAATGGAAATACTTTGAAAGAAACTAGGAATTCTTCTCCTTCCATAAATACACACCTGAGGCATCAGTAAAGCTGTTTAGCTTCTGTGTCAAACCTATGGGAGGCAAGGTTGGCACAATAAACCTGAAGTGACCCTACTTGATATTTCTTCCCTTGGTATATTGGTAAAGAATTTGTCACACATACTTGGTTGAGTATAACTTCTATCCATATTTTGTTTTCCTTCTGTGTCTTATATACTGCTTGTTTCAACTATGATGTTTCTTCGATAAGTTTCAGGCATTGCTTCATTCCCAATGATGTGTTTTCTCATCATTCTGCTGTTACTGTCAATGCTCACTGTAGAACTGGTAAGTTAAAATGGATAATCATTTCAGATATACCTAACAACTTTGTGAAATTGCACACATCTTGAGAGTAGTAAATTCTAAAGAATCTGACAAGGGATATCATTTTGAGGAAGTCTTGGAGCACATAAAAGTTCCATGGTGATAAGAGAATAATTTTGCCCTCTCAATACTGTTAGGTAAAAGAGCCAACAGTGACAGGTGGCAACTTGACAAATGACAATGGAGATGCACTACAAATATACTGTGCCTGCCAGACTTCCAATTACATACTAAGGGGATTGTGATGCATGACAGTTGCAAAGAAGTGTTGAGTTCAGATATGAAACATGTACTCTGTTGGATCTTCTCAATGTGAAATATAACACTGGGGCCAAAAAATAAAGAAATGTAGCAATAACTTATTTTTAAATAAATCTGATTTTGAGAACAAACAGTTATCCCTTAAACTGTATAGCGGATGAAATTTCCTTCAATCTCAACAGATAAATATACCCTACCTAGCTGTGTAGTATATAGAATGCTTTAAATAGTATTGCTGATATAATGCTCACTAAATATGACTTCTGTTAACATGGTATATTTTATAAATTATTCTCAGTGTTTCTTAAAATTTTTCCTCCTAATAAAGACTCTGCTGCTTGTTATTATAAATGCATAAAACTTTAAGAAGAAATTTTACCTACACTGGAAGGTAGTATAAAAAGCAGAAAATTAGTATTACCTTTCCTCCTAGGACACTAGTTTTTGAATTTTGAAAGGAATTTGTTTTAATTTTGTTTAGAGTTTAACAGAAATAGCATGGGGTTGACAAAACTGGTTTAAATAAAATGAACTGACTATTATAGATGTGTAGCATATCCTTTTTGTCTACACATAATTTGTGAATTGGGTCAATTTATTGAAACACAGTCTAATAATCCTTGTTCTTGAGAATATAAAATAAGTAAGACATATTTTGCCATAGTATATCTTAAGATATATAAGGATAGACCTATAAACTGTCACAGAATATACCTTTGTTCATGGTGAAATGAATAACTCAACCTGAAATATCAGAGAAAATGTTTAATGGCACCATATTTTTTACATGAGCTTAGATATTCCTCTCACTCACTTGGCACCAAAATGTTGCTAAAATTCAAGCTTAGACTAAGTACTGACAATTTGCAAGCATTGCTCTATCACTGTACTCTATCCCCACATGCATATTTCTACAAATATGTATAAATTTGAACCATAGCTTCTTAGTTATCAGTTATGTTACTATCACTTACCTACACAAAACAAAATCAATCATTTCACTAAATCAATTTACTTTTCTTCAATGGAATAAAATATATGTTTGTGTTAATATCAGAATGTTGGATTTTGAGAATCCCTGGAAAATTTGATCCAAATATGTGAAGTAGATCAGTTAAAGTCCTGTGTGAGGACCTCCTTTTTGAGTTATCCCTTGAGTTAAAACCTCATGGGCTTTGGGTGATAGGAGATGAGTGCATGGTAGAGGTGTAGAATTAGTCTTGAGCACACAGCCTCTTTTTATTCTATTTTATACTATACAAATAAAATTGGATAAGTTTTATGTTTCTTACTGTAAACTTACTTAAAATAAATTTTCTCTACCTCAGATTCTGACATGGACTCAGAAAGTACACACCATATCTGCAGATCACCTGACTCTCTTCATTGATTGCCAAAATGCTGGGGACCAGACCCCATGGGGTCTTCTTTCTTGTTAGTTCTCCTTGAGGCAGTGGAGGAGTGTTGATGGAGATTAAGTCTTTGCTTTATGAGATAGTTAGAGTTGATGTATAATAATAAAAAGTACATGTATCTAAGTCTTAGTTACTTTGATATTGTAGCTGACCTGCCTTTTGTTGCCCTGAGGCCAGAAACTGAAGTCTCTGGAAGTTAGCACCTCATCATAAAACAGTGGAAGACAAAGTAAAGGATTAATTACTTAGCCTTTCCTCTTTTGTCCAGATGCCCCTAGCTTGACAGACTAGGGGGAATTTTGCAGCAATAATGTTCAATTGAACCAGGAGAAGAGAATAATTCATGAAGAAGGAAAATGTTTATATAAGCAAATATGCATAAACACACAAAAATTCATATGCAATTCATGCTTGCACACTTATACCTTTCTATTCAAAGTAGTTGGGATCAACTTGCATGCATTCTCACAGTTACATGCACACACACACACACACACACACACACACATGTATACATTATCACAGTTACATAGTTACACACATACATCCAGACTTACATATGCATATAGAGCAAGCAGCAAAGCACCAGTGCAGAAAGTACCCTCATTTTGGATGAAAAATGAGCTCCAATCTTTATTGCAAAGCAAAAGAAAAAGCTTCTACCCTTTTAATGCGAAATGAATTAAACCAACATGTTTAAGAAGCAAGCTTTGCTCCTTTAGTAAGAGTAAGCCTGTCTTGTTATTAAAACCCGTTCTGCCCGATGGTATGGAGAAGCCTGTCTGCCCCTTCTGCTCACTGTAGCTTCTTCTTTTTCCCTCTTTCCCTCTGCATTCTGTACATTGTTTTCTTACATTTTAACTTCCTTATGGTTTCTATGAATTCCAGCTGAACTCCCCTTCTAATCTTGTTCTCTCTTCATGCTCTGATGTTGCAATGATGCTCTTATTTCTCAATGACTTTTCTCCCGATGCTTTGCCTATACTCTTTTCTTTTTTCATTTTTTATTTGGTTATTTTATTCATTTACATTTCAAATGTTATCGACATTCCAGATTTTCCCTCCAAAATACCCTATGTCCCCTACCCATGCTTTTTTAAGGGTGCACTCCCATATACCTACCCACTCCTGGTTCAACACCCTAATATTTCCTACACAAGGTCATCGAATGTCCACAGGACCAAGGGCTCCCTCTCCCAGTGATGCATAATAAGGCAATCCTCTGCTACTTATCCAGCTGGAGCCTTCAGTCCTACAATGTGTACATTTTCGTTGGTAGTTTAGTCGCTGGGAGCCTTGAGGTTTCTAGGTAGTTGATATTGTTGTTCTTCCTATGAGATTGCAACCCCCCTCCAGCTCCTTTAGTCCTTGCTTCCATTGGGGTCCCCATGCTCAGTCTGATGTTTGGCTGCAGTGCATCCACATCTGTATTAGTCAGGCTCTAGCAGAGCCTCTCATGGGACAGCTACACCAGGGTCCTGTCAGCAAGGGCTTCTTGGCATCAGCAAAAATGTCTGGATTTGGTGTCTGCAAATGAAACAGGTTCTAGGCGGGGTGTCAGTGGATGGCATTTCCTTTACTCTCTGCATTTCCTTTTGACAGGAGGAATTCTGGATTAATATTTTTGAGATGGGTGGGTAGCACCAACTCTTAACCAAATAGATTAAGGATATGGACCACTGGATATGGTCTCTACATCTTCTTGCTCTACTGTGTGGGTTATTTCAGCAAATGTCCTCCCTGTTAGGTCCCAGGAACTTCTTGGGTGGCTGGCAACTGGGACTTTCTAGAGGCTACACCAGTTCCCCCTCCCCCTCTCCTACACACCTCCTTTCAAATTTTTGACCCTTTGTACTTCTCCTTCATCACCTCCCATATCTGAACTGCCTCCTTTAATTCTCCCTCTTCTCTTTCTCCCAAATCCCTCTCTCCCTCTTCATCCTTAGATTATTTTCTTCTCCCTTCTTAGTAGGATTGTAGCATCCATACTTTGGTGTGGTCTTCTTTCAGCTTGGGTTTTATATGGTCTGTGAGTTGTATATTGAGTATTCCAAGCATCTTTTTGTCTAATATGCACTTGTCAGTGAGTCCATACCATGTATGGTCTTTTGTGACTGGGTTACCTCACTCAGGATGATATATTCAAATTTCCTCAATTTGACTATAAATTTCATTAAGTCATTTTTAATAGCTGAGTAGTACTTTATGGTGTAAATGTACCACATTTTTCTGCATCCATTCCCCTGTTGAGGCACATCTGGGTTCTTTCCAGCTTCTGGCTACTATAAATAAGGCTACTATAAACATAGTGAAGCTTGTGTCCTTGTGATATGTTGGAGCATCTTTTGGATATATGCCCAGGAGTAGTATAGCTGGTTTCTCAAGTAGAGCTATTTCCATTTTTTTTTTTTTTGAGTAAACAGCAGACTGATTTCTAGAGTGGTTGTACTCGCTTGCAGTCCACCAGCTATGGAGTAGTGTTCCTCCTTCTCCACATCCTCATAAGCATGTACTGTCCCTTGAGTATATGACCTTAGCCATTATGATTGATGTAAGATGGAATCTCAGGATCATTTTGATTTGCATTTTCTTGATGGCTAAGATGTTGAACATTTTTTAGGTACTTCTCAGCCATTTGAGATTCAGTTTAGAATTCTCTGATTAGTTTTGTACCTCATTTATTAATAGGGTTATTTGATTTTCTGGAAACTAACTTCTTGAGTTCTTTCCATCACCTGTAATAGCTCCACAGGTTCATTGAGTGTGGAAAACCATAACTAAGTTGCTAGTGAAGTTTTGTACAGATAAACTCAGTTAATATTTTATTGTCTGTATTAACACCTATAATAAATCATTAGTTCTGTTTTTATAACCTTTGGTTAATTGTTTTACAACCTCTTAGAATCTGTTCTGAGTAGAAGAATGTCTAGTTACTATCTAGCAACAATTAAATGGTGAGACATGGGAGAGTGACAGAGTTCTCATTGTAGTATTCACTATCAGAAAAGAATATAATAGCAGTCCCACTATAAAAGAACTTAATAATCACTGATATAATTTTAGGAATTCTTATAGAATAATCATTAGTGATTAAGAATCCATTTATTTGTATATATAGAATCAGCACAAGACAGTATCTCTTCATAGATCTCCTGAGTACTGAGCAAAGGGGTGGACTAATACCTAATACAGGAAAACCATGTTAATAGCAGGAGTCTTTCTTAAAATGAATTTCCTCTGAGACTTGCCTATAGAGAAAATCTGTCACAGTTTATAATTCAAAGCAGATCATCTCAGGAATATCACTTGCTACTTATTAGGTAATCCTATGTTGGCTCCTGATATCAAAATATAAAAAAGACTTTAAAATGTTAAGGAGATATTACTTCATTCCAACGAAGATGAAATATTGTTTGAAAACATATCTGATGCTATTCAATGCTGGTAGAACTTATGAATTGCCTTGAGTACCTAAGAATTATGTTCTTACTCCAAGAAATGGACACAGAGAGCTTCATTTTCATGGTCTAATCAAGGGACCTGTGATAGGCAACAATAACAAAACTTTTTTCTCACATTCAAGAAATATTTTGAGAAATACTTGAAATTAGTGAGTACTCAGTTTTTTCCAAATAAAATAGTAGCCTCCTAATGTTCTAAATACTGTGGCTGCATTATATTCTACATCATGGCTATATCCTCTTTACTTCACTACACAAACAAACAATAAATAGAGGGTGTAAATAAATTTAGTATAGTAAGAAAATAATTCTCTCCAGGTAGAGGCAGAAAAAAATAGTTCTAAATAATGTATGAATGTAGGAGGAAGCAAGGATATACCATCACTTCAAATTTAGTTCCCTAACCTTCCCTTCCTTAAAACAGTGAGTCAACCTTTTTAATCCTATAAGCTTTTACTAATATTCCATATATTGAGGTGATGAAAAAACATAAACATTTCATTCCATCTTCCTGATTACAAATTATGAATTGTAATTTTAACATGTGATATTCAGGGTATGTGATTTTTCAACCCCTATGAAATGATCATTTTATGACTAAAGCATTTGTTAACAATAGTTTGAGACCATATGCTATAACTACACATGTTATTTTAGGTAGGATTCCACATGGAATCATATGGATCTCTCACTCTTATTTACTTTAATCTGATCAGATGCAAGTGAAAATGTACTTTCTTTCACACTATCAACCTTCATGATTTTAGAGTACTATCATGGGTTTTGTTTTCATCTTTTACGTGATTCTTTGGAAACTCAGGATGCCCTCGTTCATAATAGCTGAGTAGTATGGGGTTGTGTAAACAAACCACATTTTCTGTATCTATTCTTCTATTATGGGATATCTGTGTTGTTTCCATTTTTGAAATATCACAAATAAGGTCACTATGAACATAGTGGAATGTGTGCCCTGGTGGCATGGTAGGCATCGTTTGTGTATATTCCCAAGACACAGCAGTATTGCTGTGTCTTCAGGAAGATCTATTTCCAGTTTTGTGAGGAATCACCAGACTAATTTCCAGAGTGGTTGTACCAGTTTGCAATCCCACCAGCAATGGAGGAGTGTTCCTCTTTCTTCATATCATCGCTAACATGTTTGGTCACTTGAGGTTTTGATCTTAGCCATTCTGATTGGTGTAAGGTGGACTCTCAGGGTCATTTTGATTTGCATTTATTTAATCACTTAGGACTTTAAATTTTTCCTTAGGTGCTTCTTAGACATTGGAGATTGCTCTGTTGTGAATTCTCAGTTCCATTCTATACTCCATTTTTTGATTGGTTTTATATGTTTTTTGGTGGTTAGCTTATAGAGTTCTTTATGTATTTTGTATATTACCTGTCTATTGGATGAGGTGTTAGTGAAGACCTTTTCCCAATCTGTAGTTTATTGATTTGTCTTATTGACTATTTTCTTTGCCTTACAGAAGCTCTCCAGTTTCACGAGGTCCCATTTATCAATTCTTGATCTTAGAGCTGAGCCATTGGAGTCCTGTTTAAGAAATTTCCCCCTGTGCCAATGGGTTCAAGGCTCTTTCCCAGATTCTTTTCTATAGATTCAGTGTATCTGGTTTTATGTTGGAGGTCCTTGACCCACTTGGTCTTGAACTTTGTGTAAGGTGACAAATATGGGTCTATTTTCATTTTTCTACATACAGATAGCCAGTTCAGCCAGCAGCATTTATTGAAAATGACTTCTCTCTCTCTCTCTCTCTCTCTCTCTCTCTCTTTCTTTTTCTTTCTTTCTTTTTATTGTATACTATTGACTTCGTTGTCAAAGATCAAGTGTCTGGAAGTGTATAGTTTGGTTTCTAGATCTTCAATTCTATTCCATTTATCAATATGTCTGTCTCTGTATGAGTACTATACAGTTTTTAATCACTATTGCTCTGTAGTAAAGCTTTAGTTTAGGGATGGTGATTCCCCCAGCTGTTCTTTTATTAAGTATTGTTTTTGCTATTCTGTTTTGTTTTGTTTTGTTATTTTGGTTTTGTTTTTGTTATTTTTGCATTTTCAGCTGAATTTGAAAATTGCTCTTTCCATGTCTTTGAGAATTGTGTTGGGATTTTGATGGGGATTGCATTGAATCTGTAGATTTCCTTTGGTAGGATGGGCATTTTTACTTATGTTTGCCAATCCATGAACATGGGAAATCTCTCAGTTTTCTGAGATCTTCTTTGATTTCTTTCTTGAAAGACTTTAAGTTATTATCATGTAGGTCTTTCACTTGTTTGGTTAGAGTTACCCAAGATATTTTATATTGTGTGTGGCTATTGTGAAGGTAGTTGGTCCCTAATTTCATTCTCAGCCTGTTTATCCTTTGTATAAAGGAAGACTACTGATTCATTTGAGTTAATTTTATATCCAGTCACTTTGCTGAAGTTGTTGTCAGCTGGAAAAATTCTCTGGTAGAATTTTGGGGTCACTTATGTACACTATCACATCATCTGCAAATTGTGATACCTTTATTTCTTTGCCAATTTGTATCCCCTTGATCTCTTTTTGTTATCATCTTGTTCTAGCTAGTACTTTGAATACAATATTATATAGATATGTCGAGAGTGGGCATCCTTGTCTTGGTCCTGATTTTAGTGGGATTGCTTCAAGTATGCCCACATTTAATTTGATATTGGCTGTTGGTTTGCCATAATTTGCATTTATTATGCTTAGGTCTGGCCCGTGAATTCCTGATCTCTCCAATAATTTTAACATATTAGTTGAACCAGCAGTCTCAATTAACCCAGACCCCTGAGGTCTCTCAAACACTGAACTACCAACCAGGCAGCATACACAAGCTGACATGAGGCCCCCAACACATATACAGCAGAGGACTGCTGGGTCTCCTTTCAGTCAGAGAAGATGCACTTAACCCTCAAGAGACTTGAGGCCTCAGGGAGTGTAGAGGTCATTAAGTAGATTCAGCAGTTTGTAAAGAAAAAAAAAACTGTAACTACATAAATTTGCATGGGAAAGAGATGAGGGGATAGGATAAGGATAGCCAAAGTAGAAATGGTGGTTTGTGGGTTTGAGGCAAAACTAGTTTTATGTGTGTGAATATTTACACTAAAAATGAGCAAAATTTTTCATATTACTTATAAAATTATCACAATCAGTAATCTAAGTGACAGAAAAGTCTATCCATGATAATAGATATAATAGATATGTTGCAAGCAATATTCTTAAACTCTGTGGGAAGACTGCAAAAATGCAGCCACTTTTCAGATCAGTCCTGGGTTGTCAAAAAATAACAAACTAGAAATATCATGTGCTCTAGTGCAGTCATCCAAGGCCACGTAACCAAAAGACTTTGCATTCCTTTGTATCAATATTTGAACAACCATGTTTGTTTCTTTTACATTCATAAGTGAGGAAATTGAATCAGTCTAGCTTTCCATCACCTGAATAATACATGAAAAAATGTGATATTTGTACCCAATGCCATATTACTGAAATATAAAGAAAAAGTAAGTTATGAAATTTGTAGGCAAATGGAATGAACTTGAATAAATTAAATTATTGTAAATGAGCTTTCCTAGAAAGAGAAACAAAAATAAAAAAATTGTCTGTCATGTATGGTGATAAATTTATGTATTAAGTGTGTTTTAATGAGAGTAAATGTGGAAGAGGCCAATTTACTACAATTTTATGTTGGGAGCATATTCATTAATGAAGGTGGGATACTAGAACTTGTGTAAACTGAATTTGGACTGGGCCTCTATTAGTGCAGAAAATTACAAAAGGAATAAAAAACAAGGAAGGAAAAGGCCAAAATGCAGAATGAATAAAAATGACATAGAATCCTAAAATACTACAGTCAGTAAGAGTAACAAAAGGCAGGTTTAAATCACAAATGGTGTGAAAGAATATGTGTTATAACAGGATGCATAATTTAAGAATGGTTTGGTTCAAGTAGATGGAGAAAAGTTATGGGAGATGTGGAGGTAAGCAAACTAAAGATTGCAAAATAAGCTTATGAAAACCGAGTAGTTTGTAAGGTAATTAAATACACATACCATATGTGTGTGTGTGTATTTTACTTGTGAATAGATGCTCTAAAGGCTCTTTAGCTTCCTTTTGAAACTTCACAAGCCAAACTTCTATATTGTGCAGTACTCTCAATATGCTTATATTTCAAATTCACACAGAACTCTGCATGGAGCTCTCAACACTGAATTTGTCACCAAAAATTCCAAAATCTTTCCACAATACTTCCTAAAACATAGTCTCTCCTGTACCAGGAATAACTACAAATCCTAGTACCAACTACTTTTAGTGTTTCTTTTATTACAATGAAGCATCATGGCAAAAAAATGTAGAGAATAAGTTCGTTTGATTTACAATTCAATATCACTGATCATCCTCTAAGGAAGTCAGGACAGAAGCAAAACATGGCAGGAGCCTGCATGCAGGAGCTGATGCAGAAGCCAGGGATGGCTTGTTTCACCTGAGATGATAAACCAGAATACAAGAGCAAAAGTCCAGGGTGGGAACTACTCACAATGGGCTTTGCCATTTTCCATTAGTTACAAATTAAGAAAATTAGTTACAGACAGATCATTGGAGATCACTTTCTCAAATGATGTTTCCTATTTTTATATAACTCTAGTGTTTATTTTTAAGAAGCATAAGTGACCACAGGTAAACACACATGTTTTATTTGAAGATTAGTTACTAACCTAGATTCTAAATAAGACATTCCAAATCACACATCGATTTTTCTCTTTACTATATAAATAGTTGTTGTTTATGTAGTTTATACAATGACTACAAAAGGCTTAAGTTGAACCCGAAGTTCAAAGAAGCTTATGTGCTTGATTCTAATATTTAATGTAATGAGGACGCATTACTGCTATATTTGGATTTCTTATTTGATTCAGCTGCTCCACTGAAGAGCCAAGTCACAAGGACACTGTTTGAATCTCGGCTCAGGATTGCATCAGCTTCAGTGGAAGATAAAGAATCTGGCAGCCATAGTAAGGAGGTGTTAGAAGCGTGCA
>JADRCD010127948.1:0-13011 GCA_019843815.1 Montemys delectorum | reverse complement strand
ATTATACTGCAGATGATATGCACCCAGGCACCATGAAAATTCCCTGTGCAAAACTGTGATGTTTGATTATGCCTTTGTTCTGCAATTTTTTTAAATAAAAAGGGAGGAATTGTTACTTTCCCTCTTCACTTTAGTCATCGGACTTCTGGCAGCCTCTGCTTAGGGGCTAACACCTGGGAGCTAAGACAGATGCTCTCTGTTGACTATTGGTTTGTCTTTGAGTATGCCCATCACCTGAGTATGCCCATCACCTGAGTATGCCCATGGCCTGAACATGCCCAATGCCTGAACACGCCCACTGCCTGAAGATCCTCTGAACCTGGGGACTTTGGCACCTCAACTTTCTTTGCAGTATAATCTAGAGACTTGGTTTCGGTTTCTCTTGTAACTATAAAAACCCTGGCTTTTTGTAAGAAAAGTGGAGCCTTGATTGGGACACAACTTGGCTTGTGTTTTCTCTTTGCATTTCAAACCCTCTATTTCAGGTCCTTTGTTCCCTCCTGGCTGAGAGAACCCAGTTCGTGAAACTGTGGGAAGTTTCACTGACCTGCTTGAATTCCAGTCCTGACTTCCTCTGGTGATCAACAGCAATGTGGAAGTAAGCTGAATAAACCCTTTCCTCCCCAACTTGCTTCTTGGTCATGATATTTGTACAGGAATAGAAACCCTGACTAAGACAATATATGATCATATGAAGCACTAATAAGTAGAATAATGAAAATAAAACACCAATTCTGAAATATAAATGTCTGAGTTAGACATTTCAAAGGGGAAATACTTTTAGATATGGAAATATAAAGTCAGTATGTGACTATGTAGACTTTAGCCTCTATATGTTTATCCAAGGCAGACACACCAACATTTAATTTTCATTGTCATAATGAGAATTTTAAACATAGCCAGAGGTAAATACTCAAAAATCTGTTCTTCCTAGGAAGAATGGTTGATGCTCCTTCACATACAAAAGGCACTTCAGATGAGGAAGGGGTTTTCAGAGGTGTTGAATCGACTTTCAATGTGATAGAACAGTTATTAAGAGAGAATATGAGGGAGTGATACCTCTCAAGCTTCTAGGATCCTGGATTTTCTTTAATTGCCCTTTCACTTCACAGTAAACTCCAGTCTCCAATAACAGTGAAATGAAGAATGAAATCAAGTGTTTGGTCTAGCCTCTACTCCGAGACTGAACATGCATATATTACCCATATGCTCCTTCAATTTTTCTATCATATCTACATCTGCTAACATCAGAAAAATAGTTTCATAGTAATATGATAAGGAAACCTTAAATGTCACCTTCTAAATCAATTCTACCAAATTATGGTATTTGGGTGGCTCTTTTACTTTAGTAAGAAGTCACCAGATAAGAAGATAACATTTGTTGAGAAGGTCATTGATTGTTCTCACATTTCCCTACAAAGGCACACATGTCCTGTCCTTAGGGTCAGCAATAATCATGATGCAGACAATGTGGATGCAGAAGACCACCATCATTTTGTTTTTACTTATTTATGGAAAGAAAGAGGCAAAACAGAGTAAGCATACTTAGGAAAGGCTACTTTATTTTATTTCTTTAGTTCATTTTACATCCTGATCCCAGACTCCTCCCACCTCTCTTCCTAGTCCCACCTTTACAAATCCTTTTCCCATTACCTCTTTCTTTTCCTCAAAGGGGAGCACCCATTGAATTCCGCCCCACCCTGGAGCATCTAGTTCCAGTACTTGCTCTCTCTCTCTGAGGCCCAACCAGGCAGTCTAGGTAGGTGGCAGTAGATCCAATGGCAGGCAACAGAGACCAAGACAGCCCCTGTTCTACTTCTTGGAGTACCCACATGAAGAGCAAGCTGTACATTTGCTACAAATGTGTAGGGGGTCTAGCTCTAGCTCCTGTACACTCTCTAGTTGGTAGAGCTGGCTCTGTGACTCCTCACAGTCCCAGGTTAGTTGGCTGTGTAGGTCTTCTGGTGTTGTCTTTGCCCCTACAACTTGCTCACTTCTATCTCAACTCTTCCACAAGACACCGGGGCTCTGCTTGATGCTTGGCTGTGGATCTCTTTCATATTTCCATCCATTGCTGGATGAAGTCCCTCAGGAGTTATGCTACATTCTTGTCTTCAAGCATAGTAGAGTGTTGTTAACAGTATCAGGGGTTGTTTCTCTCACATGGGATGGATATCAAGATAGGTTACTCATTGGTTGGCTATTTCTTCAATCTCTGCTCCATATTTATACCTACACATCTTGTAAGCAGGACAGATTTTGAGTTGAAAATTTTGTGAATGGATTGATATGCCCCTTTCTCCTCTGGAAGTTCTTCCTGGTTACATGAGGTGACCACATCAGTCTCTATATCCCCCTCCAGTAGAAATCTCAGCTACGGTCACCCCCCTAGACTCCCTGTATTCTCTTCTGTTTCAAGCTTCCAGATACCCCGTTCCTTCTCTCCATCACTTCCCATGACTATTAATTTCCCCTTCTGAATGAGATTCACACATCCTCCCTCAGGACCTTCTTACTACCCACTTTGTTTAGGTTTGTAGATTGTAGCATGGTTGTCCTGCACTTTATGGCTAATGGCCACTTATAAGTAAGTGCATACCATATGTGTCTTTCTGGTTCTGGGTTACCTCACTCAGGATAGGATTCTCAAGTTGCATCTATTTGCATGCAAAATTCATGATGTCTTTGCTTTTAGTCGCTGAATAGTATTTCATTGTGTAGATGTAACACATTTTCTTATCCATTCTTCAGTTGAGGGACATCTAAGTCAAATCTAGTTTCTGCCTATTACAAATAAAGCTGCTATGAATATAGTTGAGCAAGTATTCCTGTGGTATTCCTGAGCAAGTATAGTGGAGTATCTTTTGGATATATGGTCAGTAGTACAGCTGGTTCTTCAGGGAGAACTATTCTCAATTTTCTGAGAAACTGTCAAATTGATTTCCAAAGTGGTTGTACAAGTTTGCACTTTCCCTAGCAATGGAGAATAAATAAGACAGCAACAACCCAAATAACCGAATTAAAAATGGGGTATAGCACTAAACAGTGAATTCTCAACAGACAGATCTCAAATGGACAAGAAGCACTTAAAGAAATGTTCAATGTCCTTAGTCATCAGAGAAATGCAAATCAAAATAACCTTGAGATTCCATTTTACACCTTTCAGAATGGCTAAGATCAAAAACTCAAGTGATAGCACATACTGGTGAGGATGTGGGGCAAGGATTGGCTATTTTAGATATCAGTGGATTCTATCAGTGAACCAATGAGGGTACTCCAAAATAAGTACCAGGAATGAAGTAAATAGCAGGTAGATAGTATCCCAATGTGTAGGGTTCCAATAGAAAAGTGTTTGTGCTATGGATTAACCAGAAATATTTGAAGAGGAACTGACAGGTCTTGAGCCATAATAGCAACAGTGGGTTCAGACAGAACCTTAAAACTACTCTACATTACACACATTTTAATGAATTCAGTAATAGTCAGTACAGGTTACTGTAGTCTCTTAGGAATCCACAACAGCTAAGCAGCTGTTAGCATTTATCCTAGAGATTTCCATCCTTAAGCAATTCACATCAAATGCCACAAAGTAACATCCCACTTCCTTTCTTCAAGTACATATTTTGTTAAGTTAATCAATGACACTGGTTTTAGTTTACCTCTCTTCAGATTTAAAAATTGTCATTATATAATAAAAAAAATCAAAGCTTGTGAAATTAATGTTTGTATGAGAAAAGGATCAGTCATCATTTGAAGGATGGTGTGTTAAGTAGTGATCATTTTGTTTGTATTACCTCTCAAGAATAAATGTTCTCTGGATGTTCTACAAACACTAGAAATAGTTACATACTATTGTTTAGATGAGGCAACTAATAATCACAGATGTTACTAACATGCTCACCATTCCCTATTCTTCATGGGTCAGAATTGATATGCAAATAGGGACTTTGAAAGTTCAAGCAAAATTGTCCCTTATCTTTAGTTAACTTTCTGTCACTCAAACAAATAACTAATGGAGAGTATCTCTTTTTATGGGATAATAATTTTTCTTTTCTATTATCATGGTTGTAAAAATCTCCCGTCTCAAATATCTGTAAACAATTTGGCAATGTATGCATATAAGTAGGTTTAATGCTAAAGATATAGTAGAGACAATGTCATCTTGCTTTCCCCTATCACCTCCTTCTGTGTTTTGCTCTCTTTTTGCTTTCCTGCCTTCTGCATAGAATAACATAGAATGAATCTTTAGTCCTGGTCTCTTGATCGTTTACTTCCCAGTCCCCAGAACCATGTACCAATAAAGTTTGTCAATTATAAAATGCTTAGTCATCAGCATTTTTTTCAAAAGTACAAAGTGAGTAGCACCAGAGGACACTTGTATGTCTATCATAGTCTGTGTGGTATATGTGTATTATTAGTTATAAATAGGAGCATTTATATATTTTACCTTTTATGCTTTCTTCATTTATCCAAGATAAGGGATAAATATTAAACTATCACCTTTATCAATATTTTAGAGACAACAATTAAAATTCTTAATTCACATGAATTATTATTCCAAAAGTAAGGCATTTGTAATCCCAATTGATATGAAAAAAACTGTTAAGAAAATAAAAACTGAAAATATGTAGTATAGGTAGACATTTCAATTACTAACAGAAATTTTTGTCTAATAGTGTCATATTTTTAAGACAGGGCCAAGTATCCTGTTGCTACACATCTTACTTACTGGGTAATTATAAAACTAATTGTGCCTATTTGTCAAAACACATCTGGTCATACTAGAAAAGAAAAAATAGATTTTTTTGAATAATATAAATACAAGAACCCTAGTTAACTATTTATGGGAGGCTATAAGTTTTAAAATCAGCTAGTATTTTGTGAAAGATACAGTGTTGGATATAAGTGAAATATGGGCTTACATTTATTTAGTGGTTTTATTAGTCACTGCAAAGTCCCAACTTTGAAAACTAGAGTTTTATTTTTGGAGAATTTTCTGGGGCGGGTGGTGTACATACACAAGCTTACTACTTTGTATATGTTTTCTAATTTTAATTTCTAACAGAATACATGTTTGGTCATGAATAGTTCAGGGACAAACCAGATACAACTTAGGGCCTTCTCAGGTCACTGTTCACCCAACTGTTGATTGTATATATCCTCTTTGCAGCGTATATCTGCTTTTAACTTTTCCTTTATCTCTTGGCACTTTTAAGCTCTTTTACATTTGATAAATTCATTAATTGGGGCACTGGGGTTTGGTTTTGTCTCATGGCTTGAGGGCACAGTCTATAGTGGGTAGAAGCCATGGCTAAGAGGAGTGGATTTCACCTGTGGCTGCAGGAGAATAAGGCTGCCTGCTCACATCTAGGTGGATCAGAAAAAAAGAGATAAATCAGAATATGGGGCCAGCATATAAGGCAAAGCTCACTTCCCAGTGACCTACTTCCAAGTTGGCTCAACTTTCTGTTCTAAAACCTCTAAAAACAGCACCACCAGCTGGAGGAAAACTATTTCACACCCTTCTCCCAGGAATAAGCATTATACTCAGAAGATAGAGCCTAAAAGTTATAAGATCCAGAGGTCAAGCATGGCAACAAAGAATCAATTTCTTCTGCGTATAGCGGGAGAGATGAATAAACTGTAACATTTACACTGGCATAGATGTTCTGGCTAACTTGGGACCAGGAATAGGAGCTTCTCTTGTTTTTCGTTTTGAAGACTTACACAAAATGAACCTGATCATCTGCTTGGCTCTGGAAAATCAACTTTAATCAGAGGCCCACTCACTTTTGTGTTGGAATGATCATTCCACAGCAAATTATAAAACAATCTTATTTTCAGAGAAGAAAATAGCCAGTAGGAATTCCTATGCATAATAAATTCATACTACCATTAAGCACATATTAATATTACTATTATTCCTCTGTAGATTTTACCATGTAACATAGACCCTTACTATCTACAAAAGTTTTCCTCAATTTTAAAAAAAAAAAAGAAAAAAGCGATCCTGTAGGAATGTCTAGTAGTCTTTATACCACTGCTGCTTTGAAGACCCAACTAGTCTCTATGGTAACAGTCACATATTTATTAATTAATGCATGTATTATATACTAAGATACTAAGCTCCTACTATGTGCTTACATCATGAAAAAGCATTGATCTTCTAGTGAAAACCAAATCCTGGCCACAAGTGCTGCTATAGGGGGTAAGATTTTACTTATGGGTGAATTAGACACGAGATAAGGAATACAGATGGGGATTTCTTGAAGAATTTCAAGTAAGACAGTGATATGATTTGCCTATAACAGGAGTACTCTTGTTATAAACCAAGATTAGGTGTGATATCTGAGAGAATAAAATGTTAAACTCAGAGCAGAACCTAAAGAGGTAGGTTGATTGGACATGGGCTTATGAGAGCATGGTGACTGTGGGGTGCTGATAAGTAGTGTAGAATTCAGAACTTATAACAATGTACAACCAGTAATATCTGTTGATAAAACTTGAACAATCTGGAGGAGCAAAGGAAGGTCAACGCATTGCAGACAGGATGATGAGATATTCAATGACACTTCTTAGGTATGAAAAAGAAAACAAGGATGCTAGCAATAAAATGTTGAGAAAGAGAAATAAAAAGCAGAACAGTGAACAAATTCCTGCCAGAGACTCAGAAGAAAGGTTGAAAGAATTGTTTCTGTAGAAACCAATCAGTAAATTTAATAAGGTTCTTAGGTGCTAAATACTTGTAGTCAAAATTCACAGTCACATACCAATGCCAAAGCCATTCTTCCATTTTTCTGAGATTAGAGTTTAAGCATAATGTTTTAAAAAGAACTATAGTCTTCAGTTTCCAGAATAGGTCCACATGTTGACTAAAAAGCTGAACACATATGCTTTAAATCTGTGGCAATGCTACTCGATGCAGCAACAGCCCTGAGTCTTCTTCCAGCTAATGATCTGCTTCACCTTGATTATAAAAAATATTAACCTGTAATGAAGAAATTTATAGTAAAATATTTTAAAAATTAGATATGAATCAAACAAGCCCTCATACTCATAGCATTAAGAACATTCTCCAAAAGTTATTTGTCATTTATCTTTCAAATAAGTCCAGGATGCTAAAGAAAAGCACATGGATGAGTCTTTAAACTTGTGTACCACATTGCCTTGTGGTTAAGAGTTCTGGACCCATCATGGGAAGATAGTTTATTTCTCTCCTGAATTGCACTGACTGCAGTGGGTCACAGTTTCTTAAGATCCTGTTTTTGCTGACTCTTCCCTTAGTATCAGCTAAGTATACAACTATTCAGGAAGTATTCACGGAAAGTGTGGACCCTGATCTCATTCCCAGCATTCCACAGGAACCAGACCCACTGCAATGCTGGGACCTTGCTGGTGTTCTGCCTGATGTTTCTTGTCTAGGACAATCTGACCTACAACCTACACACCCAACACCAGTGTGACACTCAAACAGTGCCAACTATCTTAAACTGGAACAAAATGAAGTAATGTTTTTGCAATAAATAAATATTAAGATAGGATTATGCTTTTATAAATCTATAAAGCATAGGAATGTTGAACTGATTACTTGGTTTAGTAGCAACATTTTAAAGCTGATCCAAATCAGGCTTTTCATATGTTCTGGTCAGTTACTTCCTTCGGTAAAGTCACACCACATGAACAGAACTTTATACCAGAAAGTGGTGGAAATTTTAGCACTCACCATAAAAGAACTGCTTTGAATGTGTCTCCTGGCCCCCAGAGAGATGCTAATAAATTGACTTGTGAAATCTATTCTATTCTATTCTACTTCTAAAAGCCTCCTCTGTGCAGTCTTCCCCAGGAGAAAAACAAACCAACATGTATAAAATTTAAAATACTGTCATGCTCATCTGTTACTCTTTTGTAACTTTTGTTGAAACATTCATCCATCCCTGAAAAACAGAAACATACATATGAGATGTCCTTGTTGCAAGTAGCAGTGAGGTAAGTGCTTGTCCTTAGTACTCACATGATGAGAAAATGCCCCACTGAACTTCATTGTCTGTCCTATGACTATAAAAGACTGACATTGTCTTCATTGCAAACACTGAAAGTAATGGACCTGAATGGATGAGTGATAACATATCCTGAATCATTACAGCAGCAGCAATTTCTTTGCCACCAATGGGCTCTATCGTTTTACATAACATTTTTATAGCTGTAAGTCATTTACTGAATAGTATACGGTAGCACCAATGTATCAAGTATATCCTAAGTTGTATCTTAGGTAGAGAATGGAAAGACTAGAAAGGTAAGATCACAAAATACTAAAGAGGCAACAGAAGTATCTCATGCACAGAGATGCATATGAAAAGCATTGACTTTCTCCTCTCTATCTCATGGAATGAGGTACTCCAGAAATGTGATGATGACTATTTTGATTATCATTAGCAATTAAACACAAATCTCTACAGAAATCTAAATTGGCTATTGTCTTAGTTAGGGTTACTATTGCTGTGATTAAAACACCATGGTGAAAAACAACCTCTGGAGGCAAGGATTGATTTAGCTGACAAATCGTGAGACATAGTCCATTGAGGGAAGCCAAGGCAGGAACCTGGAAGCAAAACCATGAAGGGTTTCTGCTTACTGGATTGTTCCTCATAGCTTGTTCAGCTTACTTTTTATAAAACCCAAGACCACCATCCCAGGATTGGCATCACCCAAAATGGAATGGGTCCTCCCCTACCAATAATTACTCAAGAAAGTAGTCTACTGTCTTTCTTGCAGCCCAGTCTCATGAAGGCATTTTCTCAGTTGGTATTTCTTCTCTTTAAAATGACTTTAGAACCAAAGATTATACAACTTAATGAACTTATATATAGTTAGAATTGGCTTTTGAAGTGGAAGCTGTGAAGCTTCCTCTTAAATTTTAGGTATTTAGTAATCCTTTATAATTTAACTCTTCTACATGTGAACATCTTCCAAAAATATGTAAGACATACACACACACACACACATACACACATACACACACACTATTCCAGATGGTGCTTTTAATTTCTAAATATATAAAAATACACCAAAAAGCTTTACTGGAACTTCTTACTGCTTCAAATCAAAAGCAATAGTTTCTCCTCTGAAACATTTTCCTTTCCTCAAATGACTTTATTTTAGAAAATAAAAACCTTGTCTCTTCACTTCAGGAGACAGATACCTAGAAGCCTTATCTGATCATGTCTTGTTAAACATGTGCAATGCTTTCTAAATAATACAGGAATTTGCAGACTTATCTCCACTCAAACTGTTGCATGGGACATCAGCTCTGTCATGTACAGTGATGGCTGCCAGGTCTCCTAATTCCCTTCCTGCTTGCTGCTAAGACCTTCTCTGACAAATCATACTTTGTCATTGACTATTTGAAATTCTTCAGTAAATGTTGAGTGCTACTTTGATATAACCACTATAAGGTCTTGACTTCACTATGAGGTTCATGTCTACAAATTCATCTCTAGATTGATTTCTAGATATGTTAGAAATTCTATTCTGACATGTTTTGAAATTATTTCGCTCACTCCCTCTTACTGTCCATGTTCTTATCCAAAAATCTTCCTGCCAACAACCTCCTTTTCCCTAAAACATTACTCTGACCATTTTCTACCTTCTTCTAAGTCTTGATTTAAACATCAGTTTCTCAGGAAGACTTTCTCTGGACCATTATTTAGCATTGCTTCTCTATTACATACCCAAGGAACACCTTGTGCTTCCTAGTTATATTGCATATTCTTGTTTACTATAACTACTTATCACCCTTACCCTCCCTGTAATATAACTACCATAAGAAATATGACTCCATCTACCACAGTTTACCGGGGATCTGTCTTTATATCTTACCCAAATAACTATAATAACAAATGTAGCAAATCATATATCCTAAGGCTTTCTTGGGTTTTGTTGTTCAGATAAAGCACAGACACGTACCACATGATCAGTAAAATACAGTGAAGGACATTGGAAGAATAACTCAAGATGTCAGATTTTCAGAGGTGCTGAGGACGGGCCTACTCAGCATAGACCTTGAATCCTTGTCCTCTTAAGAAAAGTGGGACATTTATTTGCTCCCCTAGCATCTGCTTTCCATTATTGACTTCTGCAATATTTAACTGGCCAACATGAATCAGTTTGAAAGTCTTTGGCAATCAGAGAGCTAAGCTTTTGAACAAATATATTTTGCTTAATTTGTATCCAGGTGATTATGTTAAGAACCATGTTTTTGAGAAGAGCCAACAATGAATAATGAGAGGACTGGAGAGAATGAGAACATGGAGACATATGGAAGAGAGAGGATAGCATGTAGAGGGAATTAAGGTGAGATGTATTAGTCTGGTACAACTTTTTCTTTCACTTTCTCCTGAGTGAGTTCAATGACAACCTGATAATGAAGTATTTGAACAGCTCTAAGTAGATCATTGAAAATGATAGTGCTATTTATTCTGTGTTTCTCACCACTGTCTGAGCAGTTTCCCAAATAATGAAGCTCTAATGCACTGAAATAGGTACAACTGAAATTAGTTTTATGATCTCTTCCCCTCCTTTGCTCCCGACATCACATCAGACTCTCATTCCTCACACTAAAGAAATTCAATGAACTGACTTGACACAGAATCACTCATTTTTTTCCTGGGTTATTTGTGGTTCACATATTATCTCTTCCACCTTTATGTTCATCTGTCTCTTTGCTATTCTCCACTCTCCAGCCTTTTCTAAACTAATGATTTTACTATTTTATTGATGATGCTTAAGGAGAATCAATGTCTCTCTATTAACTAATTCTCACAACTCAGCAAAGCTTGGCCCCACTCCTCCACTACACTTGGATCCTATGCTGCACATTACTGTGATACTTTATGTGCTGGCCTGAAAAGTCTTAGGCAAAATTGTAACTTTATAGCTGCTTATGAAATGTCCTTATGTACTGTGTCCATAAGAGTGCTGTGAATCTGAGAAGCTTGGTATGTGCTGGTCAAACAGTCTTACTTCTGCAGAAGAAAAACCCATTGCTTTGTAAAAATTGTCACACAGATTTTTGGTTTTACAAAGAAATACTTTAAACCAGTTTACTTAAAAATTATTTACAAATTTAAAAATATAAGTTTAGATTTGACTAAATGAAATACAAAAGTTTTTTTTCCTGGTTAGAATTATTTTCTTCCTTTCATCCTAACATTTTATTAGTGATTCATCTTAAGCTATTTTGGGAGCCTCTTATTTGAACTTGCATTAAATAGTCCATTCTGGTATCAAAATATGTTTGCAAGAGTAAACTTCTTGAATATCAATTTCTTTGTATCAGCACAGTGTTCTTTATTTTTCAAATATCCTTATCATCAGCATTAGAAAATCAAAATACTCATCCATTAATAAAGGCCTAGCATATCAACCCTACTCTTTCCTGTTGCTTTGAATCATTCTTAAATTCAATTTCATTGAGTTGGTTTGTTTCTTTCCCTTCCACATAATTTTGCATAAAATTTTTCTTTGTTGTGTGCCTTACCTTGTTATATATCTTAAATATCTATTCCTGCCCTTGTTTCAAAATATTCAATCTGAAATAAATACTTTTAAATTTTTAATTTTGTTTAACAAGTAAGCTATCAACTGCAACAATACATTGTAGGTTAAACACAAATGATGATTTCTTTCCAATGAATAAGCACACATTTACCGAGAATCATTTACTCACGAGACCAATAGGTCGCTCAATGATCTGGAAACAAAATTTCTGCTGTATTCTGCCTGTGGTTTTCAGTGTGGTACTAGAAGACTCACAGTTGCAGCATGCCAGAAAGTATTGAAGACAGGTAAACACTGATCTAAACAGACTGAGCGGAAAAAAAATAAGCCTAGCAACTTAGATGATAGAGGCAGGAAGTAGTCAGTTCTAGGCCACTGTCAGCTGTGTAACAAGAACCTAATACAAACCATTAAAAACGGAATGGAATGAAGAAAGAGAAAGGGAAGAACAGAAGGGAGGAAGGGAGAGAGGAAAAGAGAATGAGGAAGGGAAAAAGGAAGGAGTAAGAGACAGAGAGATCAAGAATCTCACAAATTCATGGATTAAAACTAATTTGCATGTCAGTTTTACATCATGGGAAACTAAAGTCTGCCATCCAGAAATGTGGATACATTTTCAGAGACGTCTATGTCATAGGAAGAGATTGGTCTTGTTTTTCATGCACTTGGGACAGTCTTTCACTACATGGGTTTTACTATTGACACTCATCACATGCATCTCTTACTGGCTTAAACACACAGTGCTTTTCAAATATCAGCAATCATAAGCGACATTTTCCTGTGTCTGGATTGCATTCAGCTCCTCACAACATTCCTTAGCTGGGGTGTCTGAATGCAGATATTCTGAGATATAGTAAAGCATAAGGACCATATGCTTCAGGCAATGGCTGTGAGGAAACAGCTGCCATGATGTTGGAAGCACTGTTTTGTTCTCAGTGAGACAGAAGGCATATTCACTCCATGTTACAAGAGTTCAGGAAGGAGGTGGAAGACCTATACCGTCTTTCTTTTGAATCATTCAAGTCATTTCTCACATTCACAGAGGAAAAATAACTGTTTCCTCCAAGAGGCATCTAACTCTGAGAAGGTTTTTGTATCCTTGAAATTTAGCACACTACCAATTTTAACAATTGTATTTACTGAAAAATCTCAATAGAAGGAAAGAGTTCAAATGATCGTCAACAGTTAGTTTCACATCTTGAGCTAAGTCTATTCAGATATAGGATGTTTGACCATATAAAGCTAGATTAAGAAACATGAAGAAAAACACTATAATTAAATAAAAAACAGCACGGGCCCAGTAAGATGCAATTTTGAAAGGTTTAAAGGATACATGGAACTGAACAGAAACCCACTGGGTGACAATGAGGGTCTATATACAATGCAGGTGACTGTTTTTAAAGATAAGCCTGAAAATTAATAGCAGTTCCAAAACAGATGTCTACTAAGAGACAG
>JADRCD010127939.1:0-17557 GCA_019843815.1 Montemys delectorum | reverse complement strand
GTGATGGATATACATATGTGTATGTATGCATGTGTGTGTGTGTTTCCACTTACTTAACTGAGATAAGTAAGGAAAACTCAAATTGCTCATAAATATCACTTTCATGTGTCTGTGAGAGTTTTTCAGAACAGTCTAGCATCTTGATCACCTATTGAGCAAAAATGTGCGAGAGAACAAAGAATAAAATGGTCGAGGATGAAGACATTTCCCTACTGTTGGAGTTGAGATGTCTGCATTCTCCTATGGTACAGATTAGAGTCAATAGTTCTAAAGCTTAATTCTCAGTGCAGCATTAACTTATGGGGTCATTTGCTCAGGTTCTTGACTTCAGTCTACAACTCATTTATGTTTCCAATCACCCTGGTTCTCCACCTGATGATGGGTGACCATGGTATGCGCCACCTCTCACAATGATGGAGGTGGGAGCAAGGTGACTGTTGGTTCTGTTTCTGTATGGAAATCCTGTCGAATACAGGTGCAAGGACTAAGAGGACTTTTGGCCAAGTGGTATCACTGCTACATCAACCTTCCTTTCTTCACTAATATTTATTACCCTTTCTCTCAACTGCACCCATTTCCTTTTATAAGTACAAGTCAAGCAGAGAAAGCTCAAGTATATGTGTGAGGCTTTCTATGAGGTCAAACATGGCTGCATCTAACTCAACTATATTCCTGATGACAAGCAATCACATATTCAACAACAACAGCAACAACAAAAGAATGATCTAAAAAGATCAATGACTTAGAACAGCATGAAGCTCCTTGAATAACATGGTTTCTTTCCCTTTCTCTAATTTGGCAAGAGTAAATATTTACTAATTTATAAAATGAATCAAACATAACTTAGAACTCATCTAAAAACAGACAGAAATATTTCCATGGTCCTATATAATTGTCTTAGTCAGAGTTCTTTAGAGTCACAGAATTTATGGTAGTCTCTATGTAGTAAAGGGATTTATTGATGACTTACAGTTTGTAGTCCAACTCCCAACAATCAACTCCCAAAAACAGTCACAGCAGCAGCTGTGAATGGAAGTCTAAGGATCCAGCAATTGCTCAGTCCCAGAAGGCAAGCAGGCGAAGCAGAGAGCACCTTTCTTCTTCCAATGTCCTTATATAGGTCTCCAGCAAAAAGTGTGGCCCAGGTTAAAGGTGTGTGCCACCACACCTTTAACCCCAGATGACCTTGCTTGAACTCATAGATCTTCCAGTCTTAATTTTCTAGGATTCATAGCTACTATGTCACCACCTTAATCTCAGATGATTTCGAACTCATAGAGCTTTCTATGTTAATCCTATGGGATTTGTAGCCACTATTCCTCAAGGTCTCCATGCCAAGATTCAGGTCAGAAACTTGTATCTCTCAGCCTCCAGATTAGGGCCACAGGTGAGCCTTTTAATTCTGGATTGTAGTTCATTTCAGTTGACAACCAGGAATAGCCACTACAATAATTCAAGTCATATAAGGACTATGAAGGTCATTATTCTGTCCCGTGACTCATCTGATGATGTTATTACACAGATTCTGAAGTTGTTTGGAATTAATATGATATGGTAATATTAGATTGAACTCTAACTATTGATTTCAACTTTTATTTTGAGAAAGATAAAATTTGTTCTGATATCAACAAATATAGAGTAGTTCTAAATTTACAAGTATACACTCTGCTCATGGGATGAATGTATACATTGTATTAGGTTGCTTTTGGTAACATGCTAAAATCAAGTAATAAAATTGAACAGAAATTTGAAGGGTTAGCTATCTAAATAAAAGTCCTAGGCAAAATGGGTGTGGTGTCAGGAGACACAGGTGCAGATCTCCATCTTGACCCTATGAACACATCTCTGCCACAGTACTCCCCCAAAACTATCATGTCTGTAAAACAGGCCTAGTCACGTTCACACCACAAGTTTGTCATAAAATCAAATAAAGTTATCTATGTAAAGTGATAAAGTAGTATTTTATAACTACTAAATGACAAGTCAACATTAACTTTTTTTTTCCTCAAGACATGGTTTCTCTGTGTAGCCCTGGCTGTCCTGGAACTCATTTTGTAGACTAGGCTGGCCTCAAACTCAGAAATCTACCTGCCTCTGCCTCCCAAGTGCTGGGATTAAAGGTATGCACCACCACTGCCTGGCGACATTAACTTTTCTATCATTATTGTGTTTCCCTTGATTCTACAAGTTGGCATCAAGCCCTACAAGGCAGTTACTGATCCAAGTTCTGAAGTTGTAGAAGAATAGAACATGGGCAATCGACATCCTGTACGGATTACACATTATATTGTATGAAGTACATGTATATGAATGTATATAAATGTGTATGTGTATGTATATATGTGTGCATGTTTGTACATGTGTGTGTCATGCCCATGAACACGTGGGTATACATGTATAAACAGATATTTGTAGGAAACAAAGGCTAACCTCAGCTGTTATTCCTCAGGATCTGCCCATTTTGTTATTTGAGACATGGTCTCTCTGTCTCTGTCTCTGTCTCTCTCTGTCTCTCTGTCTCTCTGTCTCTGTCTCTGTCTCTGTCTCTCTCTCTCTGTCTCTGTCTCTCTCTCTCTGACCAAGAGCTTGTCATTTAGGCTATGCTGGCTGCTCATGGGACATCTAGGATATGTTTGTCTCTACCTCAGTGTCATGATCACAAGTACATATTATCACATGAACTCTGGGGATTGAACTCAGATCTTGATTGGTGTACAAAAAGGACTTCACCTACAAACATCTCTCTGGAGTCTGTCATCCTAGTTTTAGGTCCCTAAAATTTCTCTTCCTGCCATGAGCCCATCTTCCATTGTCAGCCATTCTCCGATAGACTGGTGACATTGCTCATTAATGGTCTGGTAGAATTTATGGATAAGGATACCTACTATATCTATATGTGCATATATACACACACACATATATATACATAATGTATATATATGTGTGTGTATATATAATATATGTGTATATATACATTATGTGTATATATATATAAAATTTATTCACTTTACATCTAGATCGAAGCCCCCCAACTTCTCCCACTCCCACTTTCACCCCTACCTCTATTCCCCCTTCTTCTCAGAGAAGGGAGGACTCCAGTGGGTACTAACCTCCACCACTACCCATATATTTAGTACCAGCAAGACTAAGCACATCCTCTCCCACTGAGGTCAGACAAGGCAGCCCAGTCCAGGGAAAGGAGTCCAAAGGCAGGTAACAGAGTCAGAGACAGCCCTGACGACAGTCATAAAGTTGTTAGGTTAGTCACATGAAGACCAAGGTACACATCTTCTACCAATATGTAGGGAGCCTAGGTCCTAGGTTAAGTCCATGCATGCCTTTTGGTTGGTGATTTAGTCTCTGTGAGCCCCCATCAGCCCAGGCTAGTTAACTCTGTAGGTCTTCTTGTTGTGTCCTTGACCTATGTGGCTCCATAATCCTTCCCCTAACTCTTCCACAAGACTCCCTGAGTTCCATCTAATGTTTGGCTGTGGGTCTCTGCATCTGTTTTCATGAGTTGCTGGATGAAGCCTCTCAGAAGATAGCTTTGTTAGACTCCTGTCTGCAAGTATTGCAGAATATCATAATAGTGTCAGGGGTTGGCTCTCTCCCATGGAGTGGGTCTCAAGTTGAGACAATCATTGTTTGACCACTCCCCTAATCTCTGTTCCATCTTTTTTCCTTGCACAGCTTGTATGCAGGAATAATTTTAGGCCAAAGATTTTGTAGGTGGGTTGGTATCCCCTCCCTCCACTGGTTGCTCCACCTGATTACAGGAGGTGGCCTCTTTAGGCTACATATTCCCCTCTGCTAGGGGTCTTAGCTAGGGTCACCTCCATAAGCTCCCAAGAACCTCCCTTGTCCTGGGTCTCTAGACAGTCCCAGTGATGCTCCCTGTGATGGTTTGTATATGATTGGCTCAGGGAGTGGCACTATTAGGAGGTGTGGCCTTATTGGAGTAGGCATGCCACTGGTGTAGGCTATAAGACCCTCATCCTAGCTGCTGGGAAGCCAATATTCAGCCTTTAAATGAAGATGTAGAACTCTCAGCTCAGCCTGCACCATGCCTTCCTGGACGCTGTCATGCTCCCACCTGGATAATAATGGACTGAATCTCTGAACCTGTAAGCCAGTCCCAATTAAATGTCCTTATAAGAGTTGCTTTGATCATGGTGTCTGTTCACAGCAGTAAACCCCTAACTAAGACACTCCCAAATTTCTGTTCTCTCTCCCAGCCCATATCTTCCCACACATAATCTCCTTCCCTGTTTCCTTCTTCACCACCTCTTCCACCCAGTTCCCTCCCTCCACCCACTTTCGATGTCTTTTTTATTTTCCTTTCTGAGAGAGAATCAAGCATCCTCCCTTTGGCCCTCCTTGTTACTTAGCTTCTTTGGGTCTGTGTATTATAGCAAGAGTATCCTGTACTTATGGCTAATATCCACTTGTAAGTGAGTACATTCCATGTGTGTCTTTCTGAGTCTGGGTTACCTCTCTCAGGATATTTTCTAGTTCCATCCATTTGCATGCAAATTTCATGATGTCTTTGTCTTTAGTAGCTGAGTAGTATTCCATTGTATAAATGAACCACATTTTCTTTATCCATGTTTGAGTTAAGGGACATTTAGGTTGTTCCATTCTCTGGCTATTATGAATAAAGCTGCTATGAACATATATGAGCACATGTCCTTGTGGTATAGTAGAGAATCTTTTGAGAATACCCATTTCTTTAATCTGCCCTTCACATGATGACAAGTGGGTTGTCATTGTTTGACCATTCCCCCAATTGTTTGCTTGTTGCTATTGTTCAAAGAAAACTACTGAGAAAGATATCTTGAGAAGTAATAATAAAATTAATTAACCATTCTTGTGGATTGATATCTTTTCTTTAGGAAATGCCAGTTTAAATGACTGAAAAAGCTGAATTCCTTGATTAGATGTTGGTGAGTCCGGGGAGATTTTAATATACAGATTTTTGGAACAGTCACTAAGTTCCTGATTCAGTTTGCAGAGATTTGTATGTTAGCGGTGAATGTCCCACTGTACTCTCCAAATATGGATTATTACCTGCTCCTTTTACAAGGGCATTTCCTTCATTACTTTCTGCCCAATAATGTCACTACCATGGAGGGGGAAAAAAAACACTGTTGATTTTATCTGGGTCTTAGCACACCACATGGTAATAACTAATGAACATTTTAAAACAAACTACTTAAAGTAGTAACTAATATGCTATGGTAGCCAACTGGTATTTAATGAACATTCGTTTATTTCTAGACATGATAGCACATACCTGTAATCCAAGAATTCAGGAAGTGGAGGCAGGAGGATCACTTGCCATTTCAAAGCCAACCTGGTCTGTAAAGCCTTTGTTTCTTTGAGGGAAAAACCTTAGGTTGCATAAGCTAGCTACAACTTCATCATGAACTTGATAGGTGTGCCCCATCACACTGAGTTTGATAATGGGGACTGACGAGCTTGGAGCCAGTTGCCGCATTCTAGGCAAATGTTCTATCAGCTGATATATATATCAGGATATAAAATATCCTGAACCTGGAAACTGTCATGAAGCTAGATGTCTCCATAGTCCCAGTATGGCCTGAGAAATCTGAAGTCACCTTAAATTCTCACCCTGGAAGAGTCAAGAGTCTGACATCCCCAGGCAGCAACAGCAGGAACAATGTATGTGCTTGCTCAGAAAAACATGAAGGCAAGTAGATAATAAGGCATATTCCTCAGATACATCCATGTCTGGGCCCCTTAGACTGATGCCACCTACGTTTTAAAGTGAAGCACCTGTAATACAATTAGCTCATCATCATGCAATAAAACATGCTGATACATATATATATATATATATATATATAAAACAAATCAGGTTAGGCTTTGTAAATTAATTGGAATGCACCATCTACTCTTTGTGGAGGTTTTCTCCCACCAGTTGATCCTTTCTAGAAGCCTCCTCCCTCATACAGTATTATCTCCTAGGTAATTTCAAACACCTTCACATTGACAAGAGCTCATTACCTAGCTCTGGCTGGCCAGAAGCCTACTGTGTTGGCCTGGAACTCAGAGATCAGTTTGTCTCTGCCTCCCAAGAGCTAGAAATAAATGCATGCGCCACCACATCCTGACCCATTTTGCCTAATTTTAATCATGAGAGTATGCACATAGAATTCTTTCAGTTGAGAGTATGCACATAGAATTCTTTCAGTTGGCTATTTTGTACACATATTGTTACTAACTAATATCATTTTAATATGGCTATATAATATCTGTGATCTCATATATCAGTTTTCTCCCAGCTTCTGTTTTAATACATCCATGTGATTTACATCTTGATTTGAGTATATAGATAGAATTATTAAATTCTAAATTCAAACAAGTCTGAGATAATATTTTTCTTACCTCCACGTTAATATGCTAGTGGCTCGTCATTAGTATAATATTATTGGTATGCAAGTATGCATCAACAGTAGTTTTGTGTATCAGATGTCCTTCTGAGTTTCGTCGTTTCATTATCAGGTTGTTGGAGAGATTATCATTTCACTGGGATAGCTTCTCAGCTGGTCTGATGCAGATATGTACATAAACACTGCATTAAATATAATGAGATGTCTTTCCCCCTTCTAGTAAGAAACAAACAACAAATCTGTGTGATTAAAATTAACAGTGATGGGTTGCATAAATAGAGGTTATAATTACAACTCTGCTTTCAAAAAACAAGTGAGGAGACCACCTGAGAAAATATTGCCTTTTTCTCAAAAGACAGTGAGTTGCTTTGCTAACTGGGCTGTCATTATGGCAGGCAAGTCTAAAGTTGACCTAATTGAAAGTCTGTTACATTGTGGTAAATGAAATTCAATTCAAGCGATTCTGATTATTTGGACCATATAATGTCTAGTGGATTCCATTTAGTTTCAGCTCATTCTAGGCCTGTATGACAACTGCTTTATAGGCTTGTGAAGTGCACACAAACTGCTTCATGCAGCTTTTCACTGTAGTGAAAGGATCAGAATTTGGGAGAGCGAATAAGACAGAATGCAATACTGTAAGCTCGTGAGTATCGGAAGTTATGTGCATAGACAGGAACCAACAAATTCTTTCAGTTATCGTCAAGAAGATGGATAAGCAGTTCCTAGTGCACACAGGAAAGAGAAGCATTAAATCATCAAGTATTCCTAAATAATCACAAAGCTTAAGATACAGGCAGGATTATCTTTTCCATAGTTAAAAAACAAAATGGCTGCTTTGGAAGCATGGATATTTTCTGAAAATGTTTGTTTATATTCATTTTATAGAGGTGTATTTACTTCATGTGTATGTTTGTCTATGTGTATGTATCTACACCTTATAGAGGCCAGAAAAGGGCAGCAGATACCCTAGAACTGGATTAAGAAGGGGTCAGGAGCCAGCACTTGGGTGGGGCAAAACAAATCCTCCAATCCTCTTGAAGAGCAGCCTATGCTCTTAAGCACCGCCCCCTGCTCTTATTGTTTTTGTTGTAAATATTTGTTTATATCCTTAATATATCCCCTGGTGTATCTCAAAATATAAGAACTTATAGCAACAAAATAAGGTTCCCATTTGATGACTTGCTGGCTATAGCTGAATTCCAGCTGTTATTAGCTTCTGGCTATCTTTAGGATACTGATAATAGAGATGGCATTCTGTAGAAGAAAGAATGAGAGGTGTGGAATCAGCTGACAGGTCAGCTCATCCTTTCTTCCACTTCTGGCTTTATTAACTTTCATGGAAGCTTGATTTTCTGATATAACCACAAGAGTCATATAATGTGGGATCACAACATTCATATGATTTGCATAGTACCTGGCACACATATGGTTTAAATGATTAGTGATTTCTTCTCTCCAAGGCATGACAGTGAGTAATTTAAGACATTTTACAGCAGGAATCTATGAATCACTACATCTCTTTGAGTTTAAAAATAAGCTTCATGGAACAAACTAGGACTTTTTTCAAATTAATGAAGGTAAAAAATAAATTTTTAATTATGCTAAAATGAATTTTATGTCATTAAATATATTGCCTCCTTCTAACATAGATACTAGAATTAGTATATCAGCAATTACAAATTCACTTAATTATTTGATGGCAAATCTCAAAAAGATAGATATTAAACCACCTTGTGCCATTCTTTAACCTTTTTGTAACCTTTTGAGCCATAGAGGAAGTTTGACCTCATTTTGAGAACCTGTAGGTCAGAGTTGAGGCCTATTTTCTTCCATGGTTCCCAAGCTAAGTGAAATCTAAATTATGCTAATGGATCCTATAACCGATACCATCACCATAATTTTAAGTCAGATAAAGAAATATGCAATTAAGTGTTCATTTAATTAAAACTCTAAGCTGTATCCTTCTTCATAATGTTAGTTTGGTTCCATATTTTCTGGTATCCCACTCGGTAAAGACTCAGGATTTTATTCAGCCCACATGCTGTCTCTTCAAGACCTTACTTTTCCCTTTAGCATAGAACAGTAATGTGAAACATATAGACTATGGAAGTATCTACATATTACAATAAATAATTTCCAGGTAAATCCGAGATAACATTCAAATATCAAGTACATTTTGATAAAATTGGGAAAATAGTTCATATAACTGAACATTAACTAAAGTGTTACCTATAAAATCAACAGCTATAAGTAAAAGCTGTCTGTTGACAGAATGACTAAAGAAAGAACCACCTTCTCTATTGTTCCACTGAATAGGCTCCTTGGTGATACAATTTTCTTTCCTTTTCTTTCTTTTGTTTTTAGTACAGAATAGAGTTTATTCAAGGCATGGGGAAGGGAGTTGAGAGGGTAGTAGAGACCAAGAAAGGCAAAGGGAGAGAGTGGAGGAGTAGGGGCTGGACAAGAGGATGTGGAGAGAGTGGAGGGAGGGATGGAGAGAGACAGGGAGCAGAAGCAAGAGGGTGGAACAGGAGCAAGAAAGCAAGAGGTCATGATACCATTTTCCAATGATCAACCCTGAGAAAAATGAGTGATATCTGTCAGAGAACTTGAACATCATCAATACCACATTATACTTGATAACATCTTTCTGAAATTCTTCATTCCATTCTCTCATCACCCGGAGACAAATGTGCTTTGCTAGTATGAACTTGGGTTATATTTTTCATGCATTATATACATAGCAGCTTGTGGTTGGAGGATTTCCTACACCTTCCCCTTACTGCCCTTAGAGTGCCCCAGAAAAACATTGCCTCTCATATTCCTACAGACCAGATTTCTACCACATTCATCTCTCTATTCCCATAAGCATGGCACATGATATCATCCTGGAGATTTAGGCTCACATACTCATTCAAAACATAGAACCAGTCATAAAACCACTCCTTGAAAGGGAACAATCCAGTGCCCTGAATTAAATACAAGTCCTGTCATCATAGGTAATTATAAGTATTATTCAGTCAGCTAACAACTTCACCCTGAGTACCACCGAGAACAATGTATTAGGGTTTAGGGGTGAAGCTCATTAATAAGACCTCTGTCTAGCATGTACAAGACCCCGAGTTCAATCTATAATACGGGTAGCATCATCAGAATATGAAATGCTAGGCAGAAACGGCATCTTTGGGTCATTCTTTCTGAGTTCTAGAGGCAACCTTATCCTCATTTACAGATCTGACTTAGATCCATTTCTATTGGCACTCTCTAACTAGACCACTGCAATGGCCCTCCAATTAGGAAGAGTCAAGAATGAAGAGTGACATTTCCTTCAAGAGGGACAAATGAAGAACCCCCATTAGCATTCCTCAGACACTCCTTCATTGTAGACAAGTCAATGGTTTCCCTCTCTTGCATTTTTACAACAAAATAAATAAACAATGAAAGCTATGCGTAGACCTTTCGGAAAACACAGCTAACTGTCCTGTTGTCCCTTTGCACACAACACCATATAGACTCGATACAGCCACGGAGGCTTCCTCTAAGACAAAGGGGACATGTTTAGGGAGAGTCTCAGGCTGATCACTTGAGCAGAAAAAAAGTGATTTCTAGCTTACTGGTCTTAGAAAGGGTCATTTTTCTGGGCATATTTCCCATAGGAAAGTCCAAAACAGATCAATGGAAAGAACTGGTTTCCGATTACAGCGTCACCGATACATATTGTGGAGAGTAGAAGAGGTTTGATGCTCTCTAATTAAATGTTCCCAGCTTTCCCATTAGAGATCCTGAACATCCTAAGGCCATGTATTAAAGAGCTTGATCACCAGGTGGCGCTTTCTAGAGGAGCTGGAATTCCTAACAGGCTGGCTAGTGGGAGTCTTTCGTGTCTGGATTTGGATTCATTCAGGAGAAATTACTAGGCATGTCTGTGAGGGAAGTGCAGCAGAAATTACCGAAGGATGAAGGACCAACCCAGAATATGGGCATCATCATAGCATGTGACACACACACACAAAAGAAAAGACCAACCTTCATGGCTCTGTTGCTGCCTGATGACTCAATACAACCAACTGCTTGCCAGTCAGGCAATTACCACTAGAGCCTTTCTTACTGCCAGCCATGTGTTCTCCATGCTGATGAACTGTTGCATCAAAATGTGGGCCAAACCCTTCCTACATTGAGTTGTTTTGTTGGGTATTTTGTTAGGTCAATGGAGATAGTAACTAATACAGACACCAAGACTGTACAATAGCCTATGTCCTTCTGTGTGTCACCAGTTTCAATGTGCGCGTGTGTGTGCACATGTGCCACACCCACCCACCCCATTCCCTCCCCCCACACTGACTGAACTTAATGACAGAGATGCTAGATGTCGTGGGCCAACATAAATAGAATACAGTCTCCAAAAGATAAGAGGCATTCTCATTTCACCAAACTGCCTTTAGATCATGGGAGAGAGCTGTGGTACAATTGATACAGAGTCATTCATTAATGACAAAATTACTGAAAGAAGGGAGCTGCCCAAATGTCTCTTAACATCTTGCTTGGTCATTCCCCCTTCCAGTCCCAGTGTTGCAGTGACTGAATGTTCCACTGTAAGAAAAAATTAGGCAAGAGACCTATAAACTAACTTGATGGTATTTTCATTCATCTCAAGAAAATAAATTAGTTTCCGTCCATCATACCTAAAGCTGTATGGGGAAATAATCTGGATTTACAGAAAAAGATGAGGGAGAAAAAAAAGTAGAGGTAGTCTACTTTTATGGTTCGGAGTATTGTCTAAAGGTTTTGCTGTCTCATCTGTAAAGGTATTCACAAGTATTGATTTAGAAACCATCCGGAAACTCCCACTGAAAGCCACCTGCTCTCATAAGCCAGATGTCAGTGTTTTAAGCCTGGCTGAGTTGTAAATACTGCCTGATTATGGCTGATTTGGTCTGATCAGAGATGCCTGCAATAAGCAGAATGACATCAGATGGGGACTGTGGGAACATATTTTAAGGTGATTGTGCCTTACAAGTTAACATTTCATAACCAGGCACAGTTTACCATATCGATGTCAAAACAATTTGCACATTCAAATAAATTAAATTTGAAGTATCAAGCAGAAATCAGAGAGGACCCGGCATGTGATTCCACTAACCAGAGATGCTTAAGAGGCAAGAAATAGAGGTTTAAAATACCGCATCCCTTTACAGATGAGGCAAATCCTCTTAATGGAGGTGGCACTAGGAGAGTGAACAGGGTGTATACTTCATGGATTGTATATTTTACTACTTATTACATCTACTACCTGATCCTGCAATGCTCCTGGAAGTTATTGGTTTTCATTGGACTCAAGCTTTTGTCTCAAGGCTGCCCTGCCCACACAGTATGCTCTTTCCCAAAACATACCTTTAATTTTTCCACCTATTGTGAGCCAAGAAAGGAAATGGGCTATACAATGAGCTGCAAAGCTGGTTTACAGAATCCAAACCAAGCTATGAAAGGATGGTTCTGTGGCAGTTATCTATTGAGGCACAGTGCACCATGCCTTTATGCAGTGCTCTGCCTTTATGCAGCCCCGATTTACTTGCTGACAATGCTGGGAATCAGCCTCCAGAGCTAGGCTCATTGGTTTGTTCTCTTCTCACCTACAGCAACATGCAGAGAAGCATCTGCTGAGGTCCTGGCTGGTGATGGAGTTTCACCTGTCTGCTCCTGCTTTCTCATTTTGCATTGAGCCAGATCCATTGTTTTGGATGAGCTATATCATGGTAGCTTATTAAGTGGGCAAGATCAATGTAAACACTCACACGCACCACATATGCACGCACGCGTGCGCGCGCGCGCGCACACACACACACACACACACACACACACACACAAACAGAATTTTCCTGTTAGCTGTGTTTGTGTATTTACCACTGTGTGAAGTAAGCGGCAGAGACCAGCTAAAAGCAACAATGGACTGAGCTAGGTGAGTGGACAATTAGAGAGATTCCAAGTGGGCAACTAGACTCAGATTCTGCGCTATCCCCACTCTCCAAATATAAAGGAATAATAGAAAAAGTACAGGTGGTCCATTTTGACTATGAAATGCTCATGGTCAGGTGCTGGGTAGGTGGCTTAGTGGACAGCGTGTGTGCTGAAAACCAGGAAGACTGGAGGTCACACCAGCAGTATTCACCCCACATAGGCATGGTGGCTCACTTTTCTAATCTCAGGGCCCTGGAGGTGAAGAGAGTGGAATCTCAGATGTAAAGTAACTTGGAAAACTTTAAGGAAGATGTGCATATCAACTTCTGGCTTCCACATACTTCCACATACGCATACACGTACACACATGGTCACTGCAATCATATGTATCCACACATATGGGCATACATGTGCACACACACAGAAGGCCATACATACACACATACACATACAAACTATGTCTTGCTGACTACAATAATATAACTTGCTTCATGAAGGATATCCCTATATATTGAGTATAAGTTGAATACATTGAAGCACTGGAAGTAATGTTTTATTTGGTCGACTTTGTAGCAACCCCATTTAATGTCAGACTGCCACCAGATCCAGCATCTATGGGTGTATGTTGCATATATCAAGCACCACACACAGGAGAGACACTTTTTCCCTGACACTTAGAAACTATGTACACTCCATGCTTATGAGAGACACCTTTTGGCATTGCAGTCAACACCAAGTGACCTTTCATTACATGCACATATTTCTTGCTGAAATTTAAATGTCATCAAACACTAATTCACTTTATGACAGCCTTATCTTGGAGACTTGTGTTTAAAAGTCACAATATTTATTTTGGCATCAGCATGCAAACTGTGATCCTTGAACTCATGTCAAAATATTTCATTTTCCTCTGGTATTAGACTACTGCCTGCTTCAATTCCATGGGATGTAACCTCAATAATGTTAACTAACTTAAACAAAGTCCTACATAATTAAGATTTGCTATCAATGGTTTCTTCATATATGGCCTCTACTGTGAGCTTGGGTCTGGTGGGAAGGTCACTAAGGTCATTTATAATTTCAGATGTCAAAGTCAAATGCAATTGTCTTCCTATATTTGTGTGCGCTCCTAAGCTATGAATTGGTATATTTCTACAGGTTTGGACAATTTTAGGCAGTGTCATAATTGTATCCTAATAAATAGCATCTGGGCTTAAAAACAGCTACATTCCTAACGGATCAAATTATTGGCATCTAGCCATCACTATGTACCACAACTGGTCTCAGATTTTGTCTAGAGGAAAAGATGCACATTCCTTACCAGTAGAATTTTGTGAAAAGTGACCAAGTTGAAGTAAAAATGTTTTCCTTTCCATAGAACTGGAAAGATGGCATAGCAATTAAGAGATCTAATTACTTTATCAAAGAACAGGAGAGTCAATTTTCACATGATAGTTCATTACAATCTGTAACTCTGGCACCGGAGAGCTGTCTTAGTTAGTGTTTCTATTATTGTGTGAAACACTGGGACCAAAAAGCAAGGTAGAGAGGAAAGGGTTTATTAAGCTTATACTTCCAGATCATAGTCCATCATTTGAGGAAGTCAGGACAGAAACTCAGTAGGGCTGAAATCTGGACCCAGGAGCTGATGCAGAGGCCATAGAGGAGTGGTGTGTACTGGCTTGTTTCCCATAGCTTGCTCGATCAGCCTGCTTTCTTATAGAAGCTCAGGAATGGCACCACCTACCACCTACAATGAGCTATGCCCTCTTACATTGATCACTAATTGAAAAAATGCCTTACAGCTGAAACTTTTTGAGACATTACCTCAACTGAAGCTCCTTTCTCTGTTGTGCCTCTAGCTTGCACGAGGTTGGCACAACCAGCCAGTACAGGATCCAAGATCCTCTTCTGGTCTCTTCAGGTACTGCATACATGTGATGTACAGACATAGATACAGGCAAAATACTCATATATATATATATATATATATATATATATATATATATTCATATACACACACACACACACACACACACATTTTTTTTAAAGAATAATTTTGCCCTTTGAGGAAGAGTGGGTAATTTGTCACTAAGCATTAGACTTATGTTTGAAGCTTACAAAATCAGAGAGTGAGTTCACATATGTCATTTGTGTCGTCCAGTGAAAGTAAAACTTAAAAGAGAAAGGCCTAAGTTAAACACACTGTTTGATATTGTAATTTCACAGAGACCTATAATGAGAAAAGAAAATAAAAAATGGTGATCTCAAAATAGGATATTTCCATATTTTGAAGAGAAGGCTTCTTCTGTACTAGGCATGGGTATGCACACATTTGTGCTCACATGCGAATGCATACAGTACAGCCCAGTCACATGAACAAGCCTCAATCAGGGCTCCACATGAATCTCACAGTTCTTCTATGATAAACTGTCCTCTTCTCTCCACTTAAGTCACCAATAATTTCAACTGACAATGATGAGCCCAGTTCTTCATCTGAGTAGCACAAAGAAGATTCTAGAGAGTTCTAGAATCAAGAGAAGTTGAAATGGGAATGCAAAACCAGCACGTACTCTGTGTGTGGTATGTTAATTATGAATCTTGTAGAGCTGACCTCTTCACACCTGATTAGCGGGACAATTTAATAATGCTCTCTTTAGTCTCTCCAGAATGAAATGTGTTTCAGAAATGTAACTCTTTTCAATGAAGCTGAACTTATTTAAGTTCTTTGCCTGACTATTATGCAGGTTTTATGATATCAGTTCTTAAACTGGGACGTCTAGCAATGATAATTTTTATAGGGATTTTAAATTATATTCAGTTGTTTTTATAGGTTTATAATATATTTCATCAACTTTTAAAGATGAAGTATTAACATTTCCTGAAACTTAAATAGATGCTGAACATTAATTTGATCTTTGTACTGTTCCCTAATCTTGATGCTGAGTTATAAATTTGTGTTTGAAATGATACATTGAAATGTTGTAACTTCTATATATTCTGATTTAACTACAAGTAAAATGTATTTATTTTTACTTTACTTATTTTTAAGGTGTCAGTGTTTGGACCTAGGGTCTCACATAGGTAAATATGCTCCCACTTGATTACTTTGTAGCCCTAAAGAAGAACAAAGTGTCTGAAATTTAAGGCTTTTGAAATAATGTAGCAAATGGTTTCCATCAGTTAAGACTAGCCTGAAATAAACTAGATAATCAAAGACTGAAGGGGTGAGAGCTGGACAGATAGGCAAGGGCTCATCCACATTACCTTTCCTCTTTTTACCTTTATGTGTGTGAGTGTGTGTGTGTGTGTGTGTGTGTGTGTGTGTGTGTGTGTGTGTTTCTGTGTGACAAGATTTGCTGGAATCTGACCTATGGAACCAGTGTCCTAGCCAAAGACCAGGAAACACTGATCAGACTCTAAAGTCTTCATGTGACTTCTCTGTAGGCTTTAGGGACACAGCTACCCTCTAATGAGTCAACTCTCATACTGTTTATTTTGACCCATACTCCATTATCTAGAAGAGCATTGAGCAATACTCATGTCTAGATGTTAACTATTGAAGGAATGAAAGAGTCCAATCCAAAACCCACTGTATCATACAGCTGACCCTATGAAAGTTAACAGCATGCAGACACACTCCACAATTAAATTACCATCCTTAATATGTTATAAGGATAGTGAATTTTTGGTACTTAAGAATATAAAACTTGAAAGCAATTTAGAGAGAAGGCAGAAATATGCACACTCAGATGGAATGTGTTTTCTTAGTGCATAACTAAACTTGGACTGAATTGCTCAAAAGAATATCTTACCTGTGCCAAGAAAGAAGGGCTATTTAGTCCTCATTTTCTGTCTTGTTTTAATCCCCCATGGTGACAGTACCTAGATATGCAGTATTGTGTATCATATATCAGTGTATTGTGTATCATGATATGCAGAATATAAATAGGAGAAATTAATCTAGCCCCAAGATAGAATCGCAAAACACAGCTTAATTAATATGTACATATATTTTCAGTAGAGTTTATCTGATGATATTTTAGACATTTAAATAGAACCCTCAAATGGAAACAGCAATATCAATTATTATTTATTTTTATGTCTGCAAATATCAGCAATGTTAAATATCTTTCATATTCATGTTGAGGATTTTCATACCCTGTTTTATAAAACATATATTTGTATTTATGATCAACTTGCTTCTGTGAGGCCCACTTTTCTCCCACTAATTAAAAAAAAACATTGATATGTTAAGCCTAGCAATTCATTATTGTTATATTACTTTTATGATTCATGTAATTTTAACAGATTTTTTCTTTCACTGAAAGTAAATTATTTTTTCACAATATATCTTGATTATAGTTTCCTCTCTCTATTCCTTCCAATTCATCCCTTTCTCCACTACCCTTCCACCACTTCAGTTCTGTCTCTCATTAGAAAAGAACAGGGTTCTAAGACATAACAGCAAAACATGATAAAATAAAGTATAACATGAAGCAAAAACTATCATATTGAAGTTGTTCACAGCAATCCAACAGGAGAAGAATCTCAAGAGCAGGTGCAAGAGTCAGAGACCCACTCCTTCTCAAGATAAGGAGTCTCATAAAAATTCTAAGCTTCACTCTATAATACACATGCAGAGGACCTGGTATAGACCCATGTAGGTATCTGTGCTTGCTGTTTCAGTCTCCATGAGCTCATATGGACCTAGTTGATTCAGAGGGCTGTGCTCTCCTAGTGTCCTCCCATCAGGCTCTTAGAGTCTTTCCATCTCCTGTTTCTTGAGATACCCTGAGCTCTGATGGAGACCTCCCATTTAGACTCTTCACATAATGTCTGGTTGTGGGTCTCTGCATCTGTTCTCATCTGCTACCCAAGGAAGCCATCCTGATGATGACAGGGTAGAGCACTAATTTATGAGTGTAGAAGCATATCATTAAGAGTCATTTTATTGATATTTTCTTTTTTCAAACCAATAATGTTTGCTTTTACCCTGGGTTTCTGGGCTACATAATCTCTAGTACTTGGTTACTGAAGCAGTGTCAGGCATGAGTTCCCTCTTGTGGAATGAGCCTTAAGTCAAAACAGACATTGTTTGGCTACTCCCACAAGGTCGGTGCCACCATTGCTGTCAAAGACCATGCAGAAGGAACAACAAATGGCTTTAGAACTCATGGAATGTG
>JADRCD010127935.1:0-11737 GCA_019843815.1 Montemys delectorum | reverse complement strand
TCATCTATCTATCTATCTATCTATCTATCTATCTATCTATCTATCTATCATTTATATATCTATCTGCCTATTTACCTACCCACCTATCAGTCATCTATCTATACATCTATAGTATATGTATAAGTATGTAGTATCTATCTCTCATTATTTATTTATCTATTATTTATTTGTTTGACCAAGGCATCTCCCACTGGCTCAATAACAGTATGTGCAAAACAGCCTCCTCCCAGCAACAGACACAGCTGTTCCAGGTTTCCTTCTACTACCATGTTTCGATAGAATTTGGTTTATTTTTCTATTCTCTTTTTATTTTTAAGGCAAACTAACTCTTTCTTCATTTGTCTTCAAACTGCTCATCACTTGTCTCTAGACTCCACACATTTTTAACTGTTGTAATGTTAAGGTATAATCATAATTTAAACAAAACCCAGTTCTAAACATTCTATTTTCTTTAAAATCAATATCAAAGCATTTCTATCACATTACAAAGTTTAGCTGCCAATTCTTACATATGAATGCATGACAGTGCAATTTTTAATACATCATAAATCTTATCTCTGGCTTAGGCCTCACCCTTGGCCTTACTAAATTTATAAGGGGTAAGAATTACACAAAATATCATAAAGACCTGTTTTCCTGGGTCGGCTCATACCACGTATTGTTGCTTAACATGACTCCAACCCTGAGTTACCAATTTTAAGCTAATTTTCTGTTACTAATATTACAAGCAAAAAGCTGTTGTCCCCTTTAAGAGCGGCTCGTGTAGACACTCAGCTTCTATCAGCCCTTTTTCAGCTGTGCTTAACTCCTGGCCACAGCACAGTGGCTTATTAGTCTCTGCTGTACAAAGTCTTAACCTCTTTTTTTTCTTTTACATGAAACACAGAACAACAATCATTTATCTAAACAGTGCCCACCACATGGTAAGCAAAGCATAACTCCCAAGGCTGCAATATCCAATCACCACAATTTACAAGATGCCAATTCAATAATTTTTGAACCAAATAATAAAGACAATATTTTAACCCAATTAATTTATTTTGTAAAAACCTACTTGGTTGTTCAGGGGTCCCTGACTGCTGTGCCCTGCTCTCCGGCTGTGCCTGACCTTGGTCTCTAGTGAGCCCATACCCGTGGACTTCAAAGCAGCAGCTGCCCCTCCCACAGACATGCCTCCTCCAGGGCCCTGTGAACTCTACCCAGCCCCCACTGCTGTGGATCCAGTCAGCCAGGCATGGTTCTATGTAGGCCACCATCTAATCCTGCACTTGTCCAACCAAAGGCTATATTTGTTGACACTCTCAGCACATAGGACAGCCCTAAAGACAAAGAATGCCCAAGATGGCCCCAGTTGAGGCCCCTTGGAAAAGTTTGTTGGGTACCTGGGTGAAGCATTGCTGGGCTGAGCCTGGGGTCACGTGTAGTTGAGTGGCCAGGTCAGAGATGGTGCAGCGGAAGTGGGTCTCAAACTGGTCTCCAGCAGCCTTCATGGCTTGGTGCATCAGGTTAGCTGCTGGGCTTTCCCCAGAGCCAGCTCCACAGATATAGCCCTTCTGCCTCAGTTTATGTCTGGGGTTGAGTCTGGGGTCACCATCAGGGCGGCCAGCCTGGATGGGGAAAAGGCTAAGAATCTGGATATGGCTTGGAAAGAACTGGAATTGCAGCGCCTAGGGATGGGCCCCTACCTCCAACACTTCGGCAGCTGTGGGATCAATTCCATGCTTAATGACTACCTTCTCAGGAAAGCCGGGGCCACAGAATTCCTGCCGACACCAATCTTTATTCCCAGTTCCCCCAAGAGCAGCCCAAAGACCCAGGGGCAGTGGCCCTAGCTCCAACACCGTCCATCCATCAAGGGGGGTGTAAGGCATCAGTTCAAGGTCCAAACACATACAGAAAATCAGTTACCACACAGACAACTCGACCTTTTCAGGTCCATGACACAGAGAAAGACAACTGGGCCCAGCAACAAACATCAGGTACACAGATAATCAAAGCCAAATAACAGAGTTGCTCAGCCCATGCCTGTCACGGCTACTGAGATGAACCAGTTACAAAACATACACAAAAAGACCTGTCTCAATCTCGAGTGCCAACCTTGCTTCAGAAAAACAGACAGCCAGAAATTTACCAAGGTCTTTACTTTACCTGAACTGACATGACATGTGCTCTGTCCCTAACCTCCATTCACTGATCAAACGTCAAAGGGGAAGTTACCCATCTCCTCTTGAGGAGTTCTGCCCTCCTGAGGGGATTCCTCCAGGCATCCCCAAGAATCCCAATCCCCAATTTCCACTGAGATGCCTCCCAGGGTATTAGTCAGTGATCCTGGCACATCTGCCGATCAGCCCCCTTTCCTCCTCATGGAGGGCAGGGGGTCGATGACTGCAAAAAAACTTCAGAGATAAACTTTGCTATCCCCTCTTGGGATGCAACCAGTTACAGGTTCACAGACTGCAAACTAAGCAAGCAGTTTCCAGACAAATGGAAAACATACAGACAGACAGATGGACCACAAGTAGGAACTCACCTCCAAGGGGTCTTCGGAGAGTCAAGGGTGGTTATAAATCCCACAGACGAGCCCCCAAGTGAAAGACCCCCAGAGCTGGGGAGACCCTCACTCAAGTCTCGGGATGACACGACCACCCAATAACTCAGGAGATGCAACAGCATGAGGTTTATTCAGGGGAAGCCAGATCTGGGGTCGAACACGTAGCCTAGCAGGCCAGAGGAGTTCAACCTGAGCACAAGGAACAAAAGGTATTTAAAGGGAAAAACCACAAACTAGGGAGAGTGAGGGGGAATTCCAACCCAAGGTGTTCAGTCAGTTAGGAAGGGGAACATATTCATTTTAGGAATGTAATCTTCATCTACCGGTTAGCAGGGTGGAGAGCCTCATGAACCAGTTGACCTTCATTCCTAGTTCTGCCCTCATTGTGCATCAGTCAGGAGGGGCAGGTCTCAGGAACCAGAGCCCTGAGGCTCTGAGCTAGCCAAGTTCCTGGAACCCAGAGCTCTGAACCAGTTGACCTGCATTCTTAGTTCTGTTCAGTCTGCTAGGGGTCATAAAAACCTTGTTTTTATATTTTTTATACTTTTCAGAAGTATTATTCAAATTGTCCAATAAACAACCATGTTGAGGCAAATTAAACATGGGATAAGTAAGAAAATTATGAATCAGTAGACAAGAGTAAAAGAACCATGTATAGTTCTGAGGTTAGAAGTGGCAGAGGGACACTTAAATAAACTGTGATTGATAACTGTAGAGAAAGAAGAAACCAAGGAGAAATCTGACAAAGAACCAAGTCTCTAAGAATAGAAACAAAATGGTAAACATGGATTATCTAAAATAAAAGTATCAATAGTAAGTGGTAATGTGGAAGGCAATAAAATATATAACTGGCAGCAAAGGAAATAGTTGGTGAATCCTCAGGAATGATGTGATGTAGTGGATAGACCCCTGTATTATACACTGCTTATTTCCATAGAACACAACCCAATAAAGTAGTCAAACTTATCTAAGACCCCAGTCCTGCCACCACTTTCCTCTGAGACTCTTTATGTTCAGTTCAAAATTTTATACTTATTTCTAGGGACGTTTCTGTTAATATGACCTACACTGGGTGTCTTAGTTAGGGTTTTACTGCTGTAAACAGACACCATGACCAAGGCAAGTCTTATAAAGGAAAAAATTTAATTGGGGCTGGCTTACAGGTTCATAAGTTCATTCCATTATCATCAATGGGACACTATGATGGCACAAGGTGGCATTAGCATCTAGGCAGGCATGGTGCAGGCAGAGCTGAGAGTTCTATATCATCATCTAAAGGCTGCTAGTGGAAGACAGGTTTCAGGCAGCTAGAATGAGGGTCTTAACGCCCATACCCACAGTGATACACCTACTCCAACAGGGCCATACCTTCTAATAGCGCCACTCCATGAGCGTAGCATATACAAACCATCACAGTGGGTTCTGTACCCTGATTCATATTCCTGGAAAAACACCACCCCTCTTCTTCCTCTTCATGTCAACTTGTAATTCCATCTCCTTTGTCAGCCAAATGAGTGTTCGTCAGATTTACATACAAATCTCAGAATTGCACAAGCTGCCCAACTAAAATCTACCCAATTCTTGATTATTAACCTGGGAGAGTAATTTCTGAGTTCCTCTACCTTCTTAGTCACCGAGCCTTTTTATCTTGTTCCTTACTCTCAAATTTCAGCCCTCCAGTATCCATTCCTCTTTCTGGATCTTTAGCCAGTGTCCTCCAAAGCCTCTATCCTATTAGCCATCAGCTTTTTATGTTTCTTTCCATTTCAACACTAACCTCGGGTTATTGCCCTCAATCTGTATTTGTCTCTTCTATTCCCAACAAAGCCCTTAAGTTGTAACAATTCAAAGCCCTGGTCCCTCGATCTCTGTATGATTTCATTTGTCATTGCACTGTATTTCATTGTTGTTGTTGTTGTTATACTTGTTGGTATTATCTTACTCAGTGCTCAGTAAAAAATACTGTTAACTTGGGAACTTGCTTTCCTTGAGTGGTCTGGAGAGATGTGATAAGAATATAGGATCACTACCTGTTTGTTTTATACAGCAGGATGATGTTGAAACTGGTCCTAAACTATACTGTTTCTTGTCAGATAATTACAGGAAATCAGTACTTATTATATTCCTATTGCAAAACAAGGCACCTAGAGAGGGAGGACCATCCACAGATAGGTTATACCAACCCATGAATGATCACCTTCAGTTGTCTTTCTCTTGACTTTTAGAGTAAAAATCTACAATACTTTGGCTCTTCCCAGAAGCATATTTGGACATGTGCGGAATTTGAAATAGTAATACCATTCTGGAGTCAGAATTTTCCAGTTCCATCTATGCTGGAGAAAGAAAAGCACACAGCTCTAAGGTGCACTTTTAGAATGCTGTCTTCATTCACCTGAGTGAATGTCAGGCCTGCAGAATTTATGGCAGCACAATTCCTTTCTTGGCAAGGGAAGGTTTTTACTGAGACTCTTTCTTTCTACCTTGCCCACAATGCACAATGTGTAATCAAAAGAACTCAGAAATAGTACAGCTGCAGGGATGTGTTAGCATTAGTGCACTTGGGATTTTCCTGTCAGATTTAAATTCTCCAGGTTGCTTAACTGAGTATAAAATGTATTTTTCTAAATCTCCACATAACCCACCTAGGTGCTCCATGAGCTAATTGTGAAGAACTGTTCAAGAGTCCAGTTGGGCTCTTACCATTAGGAACACTATGTTTGACCCAGTGAGACAAGCAATGGATTTCCAGTTGCCCTATCATGTTACAGCTAAGCTAATAGTACCCCTTAACCATCGCTTCCACCTCGACCAGCAAGGAAGAGACCAGCAAGGAAGACACAACCCGAGAGCTCTTCTTTAAGCAGTTTATTCAGGAACCTTGAACAATCTTCTGACCCCAAGGGCAACACCCAAGGCCACGTGGAATGTGCAGATAGGATGGCAAATTCGGAAGCAAACCAGGACAACAAGCACAGCCAAATAAGGAGTTGTTTATCACTCTAGCACTCTAGCAAGGAGTGGAAGCCAGCGCCATCTCAGGGCACGGTCCAGGGCTCTCCATACTTAACTATGAAAATAGTCTAAGCATTTCACATGAGAAGTACATGGTGATTTTACATCATGAAAAGCAAATTTCAAGAGAGAATATTTTATATATGTATATTTATGCATGCATATATATATATTTCTATCTACCTATTTCTTGCTCTCTACATAATATATAAATATTGTATAAATTCATAAGCTTATATATTATATATTTATTTATAAATACATTATCATATGTCATATGTTGTATAACATATAAATTTCATTTCATATCATATATTATGTATATCATGTATATTACATATTATAGATATTATATCATATACCAATTATATATTTAATATTTAATGTTTATTTTCTATTTTTTATTTTATTTCATAATTTATATCTTATATTTTATATTTTTATACATATTCTATACATCATATTTTATGTATTATGTATTGCATAGACATTTAAAATATAATGTTAAGCAACAATGCGTGGTATGAGCCGACCCAGGAAAACAGGTCTTTATGATATTTTGTGTAATTCTTACCCCTTATAAATTTAGTAAGGCCAAAGGTGAGGCCTGAGCCAGAGATAAGATTTATGATGTATTAAAAATTGCACTGTCATGCATTCATATGTAAGAATTGGCAGCTAAACTTTGTAATGTGATAGAAATGCTTTGATATTGATTTTAAAGAAAATAGAATGTTTAGAACTGGGTTTTGTTTAAATTATGATTATACCTTAACATTACAACAGTTAAAAATGTGTGGAGTCTAGAGACAAGTGATGAGCAGTTTGAAGACAAATGAAGAAAGAGTTAGTTTGCCTTAAAAATAAAAAGAGAATAGAAAAATAAACCAAATTCTATCGAAACATGGTAGTAGAAGGAAACCTGCAACAGCTGTGTCTGTTGCTGGGAGGAGGCTGTTTTGCACATACTGTTATTGAGCCAGTGGGAGATGCCTTGGTCAAACGCACCTGGAAGAGCTGGTTAGCATTAGCAAAATAAGGAATTTTATCTTGTCCTTTATATCAGAAATTGGAACTTTCTTATTTGGATATTCATGAGTAAAGGTTTTGTTTTAGTGTTTTTTGTGGAAAGATGCTTGAAGTATTTACACCTTCCAGAAAGCTAGATTCCAGAGAATCTTGATGATATTGAAAATTTGTTTAGAGATTCATATGTTGCAGAAATGTATAGCCTTGGTGAATACCTTATTCAGACGTGTTAAATTTTCCTGCTTGAACTCCTGGTGTCCTGAACTTCAGCCTGATCCAGTTAAGACACAGACATCAGAAGACTAATTCCATTTTTCCTTCCCTCCCCTATATTTTACGCCCCCTTTCAGATCAAAGAAGCTATGACTGAGTCGTCTACCCGGTTCCTGGGCTTTGGGGCTAGAGAGGGTTGTTGATAGGTTGTGTTTCTAGGAAATGTAATATGGTCATATTTGAAATAGGGAAAAAATAGCCAGATTTAATTGTATAGCTATAGAAAGCCTTATAATTTGTTATTGAGTCCTATTTGGTATAGAATTTATTTTGATACAAAATCAATGTTATCTTTGGTAAAAGGACCTACTAGTAATATTTATCCTGTACTGAAAATGAGTTAATTGGTGTATAGACAATTTAAACTGAAAACATTGTGTGACTAGAATTTGGTCAAGTGTTTAAATATTTCTTCAGATACACAGCTTATTCTCAGAAAGTTTGCTTTGGTGTTTATATTATTAAGTTCTGTATTTTGTATCCTATATTTGTAGTAGTGATTGGTAAAAGTTGAGGCTTGTGTTATAAACCATTTACATCTTAAATTGGTGTGCAGGAAATGAATAAGAGCCTTTTAAATTGAGAATTTGTTGTTAAAATTGGTGTTTACAATAGTGTTCTTATTGATTGAAAGGTGTAGCTAACACAGGTCTATTGTGTATATTTCAAGACCAAAAGATAAAGTTTTCTATAGACAGATCTGAGATGTTTGGACCTGTGAGTTTAGGGCCAAATTAGCAAATTCATGGCTCTGAATTTATTGTTAGGGTGATTTCAAGATTTTAATTAAAAATAACTGAGAATAGTCCACAGATGATAGTCCAGATTACTTTACATAGGTAGTTGGTTTTCAAAAACATCAGAAATCCACAGAATATGGCATTTGATATTATTTATTCATCTGGCTAGGGACTTGCCTGTGCCTGACAGTAGCCCTTTCTCAGACTCAAAGAAGAAACTGAGCATCATGGAGCTGCTCCAGCTGTGGTGAGATGGCCACTGGGTAAAAGTTGCCTCTTCATCTGTAGACGATACTGTCCAAAAAGTCACACAGGCCTTGGACAGCTTATATCTGCCGAGACAGAGTAGGTGAGTCCTTAATGTTCCTATTCTCAGACTTTCATGGGCCAGAAAGCTAAAGATCGATGCTCCAATGTTTTAAAGTAAGGACTATCCAGGTGTCCAGCAGTCTCTATTAATTGGCAATATTTTTAGAAGCTATGTTAGGCTACCCATATATTCTCTATTATTCAGTCATTCCTGGATTTCTGATGGAGTTGAAAGACTATGAAAGTTAGAAGATATGCAGGATAAGTCATTAAGAAAACTAGTGCAGGTAGCTGAGCAAGTGTTTTTATAAATGGAGAAAGAAAAAGGAAAGTTGCAGAAGGACTGTAAAAGGGTATAGTGAAGAAATAGAACTTTCAAAAGAAAGTCTTTGAAGATGCAGTTTAGTGCGAGAGTCAGAAGGAATAAGAGGCTAGAGAACATAAAAGAGATAAGACAGGAAAGAAGAGAAGCTAGGAAGCTTGAGAGCTAGTAAGGTAGTGCCTGGCAATAAAAGAGAGTTAGGAGTTCCCCTGAGAGTTATGTTGGGACTGGACTTAGAGACTAAGTGCTGTTCAGATTTTAATGTTATGCCAACAATATCATACTTTACAGGGCCAAGGAAATCCAGATTATGATGATACTGATATTTAGTTCTATGATTAGAACTATGTACTAGAAAAAGTAGGGAATAAAAAGTATGAAAGATATGAAAACAAGGTTTTTATGACCCCTAGCAGACTGAACAGAACTAAGAATGCAGGTCAACCGGTTCAGAGCTCTGGGTTCCAGGAACTTGGCTAGCTCAGAGCCTCAGGGCTCTGGTTCCTGAGACCTGCCCCTCCTGACTGATGCACAATGAGGGCAGAACTAGGAATGAAGGTCAACTGGTTCATGAGGCTCTCCACCCTGCTAACCGGTAGATGAAGATTACATTCCTAAAATGAATATGTTCCCCTCCCTAACTGACTGAATACCTTGGGTTGGAATTCCCCCTCACTCCCCTTAGTTTGTGTTTTTTTCCCTTTAAATATCCTTTGTTCCTTGTCCTGGGTTGAACTCCTCTGGCCTGCTAGGCTACGTGTTCGACCCCAGATCTGGCTTCCCCTGAATAAACCTCATGTTGTTGCATCAAGATTGGTCTCTCCTGAGTTATTGGGTGGTCGTGTCATCCCGAGACTTGAGTGAGGATCTCCCCAGTTCTGGGAGTCTTTCACTTCATGTTGTCTCATAAAGATCTGTCTATCCCTTCCTACCCTGGTGAGGTAGAAGATGACTACTTTCATCAAATAAGTCTATGATAGACATTTGTGGTGGTTTGAATATGTGTGGCCCAGGGAGTGGCACTGTTAGGAGGTGTGGCCTTGTTGGAGGAAGATTGTCACTTTGTGGGTAGGTTTGAGACCCTCTTCTAGTGGTCTGGAGTCCAGTCTTCTCCTGACTACCTTCTGATCAAGATGTAGAGCTCTCAGCTCTTTCTCCAGCACCATGTCTGCCTGGACACTGTCATATTTCCCACCTAGATGATAATGGACAGAACCTTTGAACTGTAAGTCAGCCCCAATTAAATGTCCTTTGTAAAAGTTGTGTCGGTTATGGTGTCTCTTCACATCAATGAAATTCAAAACTGAGACAACATGGGTACAAGTTATATAAGACTCAATTTACCTAAAGTGTGCCCCAGATCTAGCCTAACACTTTGCAGGCTTTGGGCTCAGAGCTTCCAGTGTTCATCAGAGTGTCTAAATGAGCCTCAAACTCTAATCTCTAAGGCCTCAGTAAAGAGAAAGCAGAAAAGAGTCTCAGTCTCCTTTTCCAACACTCCCTGCCCTGTGCTTCTTCCTTATTAGGTAAAACAGTTCTGGCATGCATGTCTCTGGTTTTATTTCCAGCTCCTTTAGCTTGCCAAACTCTTCCGCTTTTCTTGTCCCAGAGCATCAGTCCTCTGCCTGGGCAAATCCAAGATGCTCAGCCTGGAACTCTATGAAAAGATTTGGTACATGCTGCCAAGGAGCCTCCACTTTGCCCCTGAAGATTCCTGCTTTCATGAAATCTTAACCTAAGAGGCCCTTTAATCCCTCCAGTACTTAAGATTTCATCTGGGATGCTTTATGCATTCCAGCAGAGTCACAGACCTAGATTACACCGCTAAATCTTACACAGGACACAGTTCCTGGTTTGTGCTATACACTGTAGAAATATATAAACCTTTGGATGATAAGGGCCATCCCTTTGGCCCTAAGCAGATCATTGCTTCATCTTATATACCAACTACAGTAACTATACAAATGACTTACTAGGATAGGAAACTTTTATCATGTGTCTACTCCAGCTACAACTGGCCTTATAGAACAAAGCATCTGATTCTTCCACTTAGCTCCCATCCTTGAAGTCACAACATTTATGAGGCACCTAAATGACACAAAATGCTTTTAAGTTTCAGTAGAGAGCTGGTTTGTGTTTAGTGACCAAAGGCTTTAGCTGGTCCTCCTTGTTACTATCACATAGTCACTTCAGCCAGCCTTAACATCCAGTACATTGTGGACAATGCTGCAGTGGGAAACTCAGAGGTTCAACACAAAGAACTGAAGGCCCTTCAAAGGAAAGCAACCCCATCATCATGTAATCCCAGGCCAGATGATCTATACTCTTAAAATTTCCAACATTACTTATTTTATCTTATCCTTGCTTCCCAAATTATGCATATAAGATAAATACTAAAGTTAGAATTCCACCCTCAGCTACACAATTTTTTCCAATAAGCTGCTTTCTCAGACATTCCTGATCAATTTGGATACAAGGTCACCCTGTCTTCGTGACACTGAATTTACTTTGTGCTCAGACGGCTTGTTCTCAATACTTAGGATAGTTTTTGGAATCAAACTCATTCTGAATTAGGTGACTGATATCTTTTTAAAGTGGCAGCACTCTGTTCTGTTTAGGAATTAAAGTAGACCATGTGGCAAAGTTTGAAAACTGAAGTATCTAGGAGGCATAAATGGTGACTGTATATAAATGGTGGCTGCATATAATACCATCCCTTTCACTAAAAGGAATTCCCCCTCACTTTTCTCTCAGTAAGAAACAGGTTTGTTGTATTCATTTGTATATATGGAAATACACTAGCCAAAAATTTAAAAGTAAGCAAAATGTGAATGCGTAAACAGATAGTGGTCTTGACTAAAAAGAGAAAAATATCCCTTAGTACATGATAGTCCATAAAAAGAGATTGGGGATCTTTAGGCACTTGTTACTAGATTTTACTTTTTACTTATGTATTTGTGTAGGTGGGTATGAGCCCCTGAGTTCTAGTGCCTTTGGAGGCTGGTCACTGCATCCTCTGGAGTTGGAATCACAGATGATGCCGAGTTGCCCAACATGGTTCCATAGAAGAGCAGTATGCAATCTTAGCCATAGAACCATCTTTATATCTTCAAGCACTTATTTCTAAGTGAAAGAAGCTTCCTACAGAAAACTATGTTTAGGAAAATTCCAGGGTTATGACATTTCAAAGAAATAAGCAAAATTGTGCAGATCATGCAAAAAATCAGAGTTTGACAGGAGCTGGACATGAGCAGACAGAGTAGAAGAATTTCTGGGTGGTGACACTAATTTTCTTGACAATAGAAATCATATAATATTGTTAATTTGTCAAACCCCAAATGATGTACACAACCAGAGTGAACTGAGGCACAAACTGTGGCATTCAGTAAATAATAGTTTATCAAAGATATAGGTTCATCATTTGTAACAAAGGCACCACATTATCGTGATTCATCAATAACAAAGAAATTAAGGCATTCTTAATCTTTCTCTTAAATGTTT
>JADRCD010127930.1:0-10505 GCA_019843815.1 Montemys delectorum | reverse complement strand
TCCCCTTCTCCTCTGAGCAGGCAGGATGCCCCTTGTTTATCCCCCCACTTCAAGTCTTTGAGAAGCTAGGCACTTCCTTTCTCACTGAGGCCAGAAAAGGCAGCCCAGCTAGTAGAACATATCCCACATACAGGCAACAGATTTTGGAATAACCCCTGTTCCAGTTGCTTGGGACGCACATGAAGATCAAGCTGCACATCTGCTATATAAGTGTGGCGGGGCCTAAATCCAGCCCGTGTATGTTTTTTGGTTGGTGGTTCAGATTCAGAGAACCCGGAGGATTCAGGTTAGTTGATTCTGTTCGTTTTCCTGTGGAGTTCCTGTAGTGCCAGGGAAGTATTAGTGATCCACACGACCACCTCCACCTCCTCCCCCCCACCCCAAAACAAAACAAAACAAAACAGACAGGAGCTGATCTGATGAAACTCACAGCAGAGTCTTTATTCTATTCAATCCATCATGCTCTCCCTCCCAGCGTATGTCTATCACTGAGGATGCTTTCGGTGGTGGGGGAGCCCTGAATGTCTATCGGAGCAAGGCTTTATAGTAAGCAGCAAGTAGTGGGAGGTGAGTGTGCAAGCATCTAATTGGAAAGCTTCTGTAGCCTTTAACATAATTGGCTGGTGCTGGAAGTCCTATCATAAACTTAATTTCTGTTCCCCTCTGCATTGGTGGTCATTAGCCAGGGGGTGGGCTTGGAACCTGGGAGTGCAGGTGTGTTCGGGAAATAACCAAGAGACACTGATCCTGTTGGAGATTAGCCTAGAGACTGGAGCTAGTTTTGGGTTCTGTTGGGGGACAACTTGGAAACTAATGCTAGGTACCAGCTTATTAGTTTACCTGAGTTCAAACTTAGGTCAGGTTCTCTAAAATGGAGTCTGAACTTAACAGATTTGGCCTCTCATTCCTATCCCCTTAGAGGCCTGCAATCCTTCCTCCTATTCTTTCCTAAGAGTACAAAAAGCGCCATCTACTGTTTGACTGTGAGTGTCTGTATCTGTCTGAGTTAGCTGTTGGGTGGAGCCTCTCAGAGGACAACATGCTCCTGTCTACAAGCATACCTGAGTATCATTAATAGTGTCAGGGATTGGTTCTTGCCCGTGGGATGAGTCTCAAGTTGGGCTAGTTATTGGTTGGCCATTCCCTCAGTCTCTCCTCTATCCCCTCTGCCTGCATTTCTTGTAGACAGGATAAATTTGGGGTTGAAAATTTTGTGTTTGGGTTGGTGTCTCTAACATTCCACTGGAGTTTCTGCCTGGCTACAGGAGGTGGCTTCCTCAGATTCCATATTCCCAATGTAGTGAGTCACATCGCTGATTCTTTTTAAATATGGATCCTAAATTCTCCTAGGTCTTCAAATAGGCATATAGAGGTGCCATAGGCTGTATTTCTTTTTTCCATTTGGGTACATCAGACTCCATCATCACTGAATTTTTGTGGATTTATCAATAGTCACAAAGAGCTCGCATGCTTGTTCTACAACAACATGTTAGAGGTTGTTATATTAGATATCCAGAGCTTCAGAAATTGTTCCCTGCTTGGTGATCTGAAACAGTTGCCATCTGTTCTCTCATAAGTCAAGAAGTCTGATGTTTAAAACCAATGTGTTGGCAAAGTTGATCCCTTATGATAACGTTAAAAGAGAAATCTGCTGTTTGTCTTCTAGCGTCTGATGCCAGTCATGTTTAGCACCCCATACTTTATATCTCTTACTTCAGTCCTGCTGTGTGAGAGGAAAACTCACCCTTTGAGTTTTGATCTACTACTAAAGCAGTGTAGTTTCCATCCTTGCCATTTTTTTCCAAAACAGATTACATTCTCAGGTCCATGGTAGATGTGGTTGTTTTGGGGAGTGGCATTATTTAATCCATGATTCTTTGTCACATTAAATATTAGTGGAAAAAAAATCACTATTTGTTTGTAGGTATTAAGATAGTCTAAAATTTAACACTGTCTCAGGCACTGTTGTGAAGGGACACCATGACCAAAATAACTCTTATAAAACAGAATATATAATTGTGGGCTGGCTTACAATTTTGGAGGCTTAGTTCATTATCATCATGCCTGGGATCACAGCAGCAGAGAGCATAGCAGCAGTCAGGCAGACTGCTGGCGAAGTGGCTGATATATATATCCTGGTTCACAGACAGAGAAAAGAGGGAGAAATTGTAAAAGTCGCTTTTATTTACCTGATGTAACTGTCATCTCAGAGGCGTATTGCTTCAGTCTGCTAAGCTAGGCCTAGTCCTAGAAGCTACTAGGCTCAAGTACATTCTTATCTAGGGCGAGAATGTTTTCAGCCTCTGAGACTTACTGCTGAATAAGCTCCCCCTTTCTACTGCTTTCTGAATTCTGGCTGGCTGATTCAATTGAGCTGTTCTGACTCAAACTTCTCTATAAGGTTACTGATTCAATCTGGCTTCTCAGTTTATCCCGAATCACTCTGCTTGACCTTAAACTAATTCTACGGTCTATTCTGAACTTCTGGCTTCTTCTCATTCTCTGGCCTGTTCTCCCTCTGCATCTGGTTTCTGTACAACTGTCCAGGTAAAACTACCTTCTCTCTCTTCTTGTGAGAGCTGGGCATATTCTGTCAAATCTTACTCTGGTTTGTCACTTTGTCTGCCACTCAGTTAGACATTGCTTTTAAACACGGATGCTTCCTTCTGAAAACTAACTTTACCTTCATTGTTTGGGATGAAAGGCCAGTACTTAGGGTGTGTCTGTATTCCAATCAGAGGGATTAAAGGTATGCACTAAGGCTGACTCACACCACAGCTAGATTTTCTAGTAAAAACAAAGTCTCAGGGTTCACAGTGGAATCTAATGTCTTGCAACAAGAGCCAGGGTCTGCCAATGGGCTTTGAAACCTCAAAGCCCATCCCTAGTGAGACACTTCCTCCTACAAGGCCACACTTCTTCATCCTTGTAATGCTATCAGAGACCTACTCCTAGGTAAATAAACATTGGGATATTTGAGTGTATGCAGGCAATTCTTATTCAAACTACAATGAAGACCCTTATTACTGATCAAGTTTTAGTCATAAAAATATTAGTTCCTATTATATTCAGAAAAGCCCATGAAATAATGCTGATATCACGACCATATGTAGATGAGTTAATGTAAACACATATGAGATGATGTTTTTTTAAGTTATTAATAATATTAGAAGTACATTTACATCCAAATATTTTAGCCTACACCTCTTGAGTGCTGACAGATTACCAAGGAGAAAGTGAGTAAAGCAGAAATACAAACAATTCCTGGGTTAGTAAACTTCAACTTAATAACACATTACTTTGATAGTATTTAAGATATTATTCTTTATTTTCCTGATTATAGAGAAGAAGGTAAGAAATAAATTTCCCTAGACTTCCATAACTAGTAATGTTCAAATCTTGTGGCTGCTTCAAAATACACTCTCTTTATGTCTTTCAGATTCTAAGGGATATAGTGGATAATAGAACATTAATAACAGTATTTCTTGAATAACTTCAATTTCTAAAATTAACTTTTATGGAATTATGAAATAAATTAACTTCATTTATCTTCAATTTATGTTATTTAATTATATTTTCTAAAATTTATTTGGACATCAAATATCTTCTATAAATACTGTGAAGTAATGTCACTATTAATAATAAATAATAAATTGATCTCATAGCTTGTGGGGAAGTATATAATTAATAGAGTTAATGTATTTGGAAGAATATATGTATTTGTAAACTTTGAGAATTGTTTTACTATACCTATCATGTTTATAAAACAATGATGCTTGTCTACTATTTATTGTCCTATATCTATCACCTAATCTATGTATGTATGTATGTATGTATGTATGTATCCATTGTCTAACTATTTATAGCTCCACATTCACATAAACATGCCAATGTATATGTATATATGTTTCTGAGGGGGTGGGAGTGGGTGGTACAGACATTTCAATGCTCAAAGATATGCAAAGAAGCTAATTTGTAGTTTAATTCTTGTGGGCTTAAAATTGAAAATAAGTACTTGTAGATATTTCCAGACTGACTATTTTAAAAGCCAAAGGCAAAATATGGAATCTGAAATGAAGTTTGAAAATGAGCTATTTATTGAGAAATTGTGACAAATAGAAACATCCAGAAATATTTTTCTGTCAAACATTTGTACATCATGATTTAGAGAAAAATAAAACCCTTTATTCTCTAAATTATTCTGAAAGATTTTTTCTTCTACTTTGTATTTTGTAACCAGTTGGCAGCAGTACTATACAATATAGTATCCTATCTTTGCATTTTGGGCATAAAAACCCCTTTTAGATACTTTGTAGAGAATGGCATATTAATAGAAGCAGTACAATTAATTTAAAAAAAATCGCCTGTAAATATAGTTTGAAAGTTCTAAAAGAACCATGCCAATTGTTACCAAAAAAAAATTAAGTGAAAATACCAATTTTATTAAGAAAATTAAATACAAGAATATAGTAATAATTGCTACTCTGTCATTGACCATGTTGTGTTATGCATGCTATGTTATATGCTCCTGAATAAAATAATATTTTGTTATAATTCAATTCAATATTCAAATGAAAGACTAAAGGTACATTCAATATTGGGATCATTTTAACAGATAATATACCCATTAAAAGACTTTAGGAAAATCATATACATACTAAAGTATGCTCACTAAAAGACACAATTACACCTTAAATTCTTCTTTGTCACATAATGTTTTCAAGTCATTAATACTAAAGAATTTACTACACTAATGACAACAGAATAAGCCACCTGCTATTTGACTAACTCATCATTGTATTTTTCTCAGATATAAACAGTAGTTCATGTAGACTATATATTTGAGAGATTTGATCAACATTCCAAAGAAAGACTAGTCCATAGAACAATATATAAATCATGACTTAATGTAAACTAATACAGTCTATATATGCAATTAAGTAATATTTTTAATTTGGCAAGAGGGAATAAGTCATTAATCTATTTCTGGCATTGAGATATTTAGTAATCATATATGTTTACCTAAAATAGTTTCTGACTTCTTTAGGATATGGAATTAAAATTTGCAAATTTTATTGAAATTTCATGTAAATATATATTTTAAGTAGATTACATTTCTGCCTTTTTCTATCTTATGAAAAAAAAAAGACATGCAGAGATGACAACTTTGAGTTAACTTGAAGACAATTGCAAAAGATTTTATTCTATTTGAAGGAAGTTACTTTGGCATCAACATTTTTTTTAAAACTTTTTGTTTTATTTCATGTATGTGAGTACACTATAATGTCACTGTCTTCAGACACACCAGAAAAGACACATCTGGTCCATTACAGATGGCTGTGAACCACCAGATGGTTGCTGGGAATTGAACTCAGGAACTCTGGAATAGCAATCAGAGCTCTTAACCACTAAGCCATTTCTTTAGTCCTTTAACATTTATTTCGAATGAAGGACAAGTGCTGAAATAGACATAGCATGAGCTGCAGTAGCCATTGATATTCCTTGGCTGAGTCTGCAAGGAGCTTTAAGATAAAACAAAGAAAAGATTTATTTCAGGATGAACTAACATTGTGAGGGTTTTTGTTTGTTTGTTTGTTTGTTTGTTTACTACTGACATAGACAAGTTGTCTATTATCCTTCAGCCATTGGAATCTGAACATGATGAGAATAGTCTTGAATGAAGCATCCACTTCACGGGAGACAATACCAAAGGAGCTGACACAGAAACCAAAATACTAATCATGTTTTTAACAGACCATAGCCTTAACATCTCCCTCTTTGAGAAGGACATGAAAAAGAGTCTAACATAACTAATCACCAGGGAAATGTAAATCAAAACCAACAAGAGGTAACATCTCATCATAGGAACAATGACTGTTATCAAAATGATACATTATAAAATGAGGCTTTGGTGTTAGGGACTGCTTACACTTTTACTGGTAGGAATGTAAATTCGTGCAGTCACTATAGGACACAATAAAGAGGGCATTGGATCCCATTACAGATGGTTGTGAGCTACCATATGGTTGCTGGGAATAGAACTCAAGACTTCTGGAAGTGCAGGGAGTGCTCTTACCCATCGAGCCATCTTTCCAGCCCTGTGTGTATATTTCTTATTCAAGGTTGGTCATCTAGAAGCTGAAAAGAAAACCATTGTTACTTAGAGTCTGGGGAGAGTAGTTGGGTAGTGAAATGGCAAACAGTGAAAAAGAAATTCTGGTGTATTATTATAGAGCTCCGTGTTACAGATGAGCACAGTACAACATAGACCCAATAGAAAAGATTGTGACGTTTTCCATGTAAAAGAATGATAAATGTTTGAAGAATTACTTTTATTCAAACAAATATATATATATGTACATATATATATATATATATATATATATATATATATATATAAGAAATATTAAAAAAGCAATCAGCATGTTCCTGCACTAGTACTGACACCGGTAGGTCACAGAGCTTTAGCTGATATCAACTCTGTGGTAAAATGCCAGATCAAAATACTACAAGATACCTCATAAAGATTTTAAATCTTTTGTGGAACCATTAACAGTAAATAAAAAGAGAGATATAAATGCAATTTGGGGGTCATATGGGAGCTGGCTGTAATATTTTTCAAATAAAAAAGCCAGTATTTTTTCATGCCAGTTCAAATAAATAACTTGACGAGGCAAAGTAAACTTATAACAAAACATGTGTTGACATATGGAAAATTAATGAGTATTATTTTCTTAAAATAAACTTGATATTTTGAATGTTAGGGTTCGAGAAAATAGATTTGAAAGTTAATGTTACTTATTTTATATAACAGCTAGAGAGAAATTTATCCTACAAACTTAGAGTTTTAGATTTTTAATCCAATTCAGAGAATTTGGAGCATAAAAATGAGATTGCATATTCTTTTTCATTTTTAGAAAATAATTTTAATTCTAGTTTTGTTAAATGATCTCCAAGGATTCATGGCTCAGTGAGTCTTTTAGAAGGACACAAAGTCTTATTTTCCTATTTCCCAAGGGATATGGGAAGGATTATAGCGGAAAACAAGCATTTGGTTCAGTAATCTGAGTCCATTAACGATGAGATTTTAGAAATAAACTTTAGAATTAAAGGTCAAAAAAGTAAGTTTGCAAAAGGGAGCTCTTCAAAGCAGATCTTTCTATTAAATTTTCTTTGCTTCACTTGCAGTTCATATCAATTATGAACTAGTTGATAGGCATTCAGTTTGTCGATATTCTCAATGGTATTTTGTGGGTATATTATAATGTCCAACCCAATGGACATTAGTCTTTGGCACATGGCTACATTGGCATACGGAATGCAGTTTCCATGCTATGATTTTTCAGAACTACTGAGTGGTCACATAATGAGATTTTATTTCAAAACAACAAAAATATATTTCCAAAAGATAGGAGCTCATGTTTTATTTGTTTGTTGATTTATTTATTTGTTTATTTGTTTGCATTAGAGATATACGGTTGGTATCTCTAATGCATTGGCTTCTTTTGTTATTTTGGTTACAGTTAAATGGAGAGATTCCACAGTAGAAGATAGTAGGTGATTTGAGAAGTGGGATGAATTATAGTTCCTTGTTTTTCATGAGCCTTTGTCCTACTGCTTACATTGGAGGTTCACAGTTTCTATTTGTTGATTCATCCTAGGACACATTTGAATGTGTTTGATGACAAAATATCTTGGAACTAAAATAAATTAGGGAAAATGTGACAGAAAACTTTGACTTCAACTGCCACTTCTGTGAATACTGAGTCATATTTTAAAATATTCAAGGAAAGTATCTGACATTGCCAAAGGCATAAATATAGTGTTAGCATAATATCATTTCTGGATTCTGAAGAGTGACACTTCATTATAAATTGTAGTTCTAAGTCAGAAAGTAAGCTTGTTTTCAATGTTTTTCTAAAATGCACTCTTCACTGGCAAAGCAGAAGTTTATATAAATGGTTTCAACTTATCTTACTGTGTCAAACAGGATGTAAAAGTTATTTTTCAGTTTAATTCAATATAATTAAGAATATAATCAAAAGCCAATTTTCAATTTTCCTTAATAATAAGACAAAAATACACATGGGCTTATGGCCTATAAATCCGATGTGTTTTGTGAAAATTAATGCTGTAATGTAAATCTGAATGTGACTTAGTCTAATAACGTGGTTTTCTACCAGTCCATAGTCTGCATTTGAACCATGTTCTAATGAGATAGTAATACGGTTCAGTAAGGTGCCTGCTCCACAAGTGGGAGGACCCAAGTGTGGATTCTGTAATAGTTGTAATGAGAAACGTCGCTTGTAGGCTTATGTTTTTGAATATTTAGATTCTAGTTTGTGGGAGGTTATAGAAGCTTTAAGAGGATGTATGTTACTTGAGATGGATTTTGAGAGTTTATAACCTCATCCCACTTCTAGTTTATTCCTTCTGCTTCAGGGTTGTGGCTAAAGATGTGCTTTTTCTGCTTCTTGCTTATCCACCTGTTACCATGCCTCCTCCATCATTAGGAACTTTTCTTTTGAAACTCTAAACCTAAATAAACTCTCTTCAGTTTCTTTTGGTCGTGGTGTTTTATCACAGTAACAAAAGATATGGATCTCAGAAAAGTGAAGCTGGTAATGATTCAGTAATTCCAGCATACTCATGGTGAGAGGAGAGGCAGAGACAGTGGGAGCCTGAAAAGAATGTTGGATATCTAACATGGCAATCAGTGATCATCAGAGCTGGTCTTCTGACTTCCACATGTGTGCCCATCCCACCCCAATCCATCCGTATACTGTCCAATAGTAGAACATAAAAATTACCATTCAGATAAAGAATAGGTATAGTGAATGCTTGACTTATAATTATGAAACTCTATCAGGAATATGTGGGCATCTCTGCAACTGCCACCATAGTGTGAGGCAAGAAGGAAATCCAGCTCAAGATGATTCATGTTCATCCAATCTTTTAGGGACTGACAGCAGGCAGTATTTTTAGGCATGTTTAAGTGTGGTATGATTAGGAACAAATGTTTCCTGGTGTAGGTGCCTAAGGAAGACTAATTACACTGAAAAATCTTTTCAAAGCACATATCACTTCTTCCATGAAGCTATATGAATTATCTTAAGGGCTTTGATGAGGATCTGATGTATTCCTGGTCATATAGATATTGCAGAAGTAGCTTGGCTATTAGTCACTTCTGTTCCCCTTTTTTATGAGCTCGGAGGAATCCCCTGGCAATATATGTAGTACAAAGAATTAAGATTCCCAAGGAATTAAGATTCTCTGGTTCTGTTTATAGGAGCTTGGAGAGCCTATGGTCACACAGGTGTACAAGGATCACCCAGGCTATTAGCCACTATCATTCCCAGCTATCATTTCTGGAAAATAATCAGGTTATAGAATTTTTCCATTGAAGAGATAACCCTACATGTTTAGAGTTCCTGGTTTCCCTAGTGCTACTTGACCATATTTCTTCTAACAGAAAAACATTGTAAAAGTCTCCAACCAAGTACATGAGAGCGAGGATGTAATTGTGCTAACCTTAGCTTATTCCCTCGAGGGACCTACTATATTTGTTTTCCTCTGTTGTTCATAAGTATACTCCTCTCATCTCCTCCTACCCCTCCTTGGCTATAACCAGAGAGTATTTGAGTAAATACCTCCTTTGTGTTCTGGAGTCTCAGACCTCAGCCTGATGAGAAACTGTTATCCGAGCTTAATTATTTTTATTATCTAGTACAAATCTGAAATACCCAGTCCCCTTCGGTTCAGATATCTTGGCAATAAAAGCATCTTAAAGCCTCAGAGTACTGATTTACTTCATTCTACTTCTGTGTGCCCCATTAATTACACACCCAACATTCTTCTTTAGATATAGCCCTCTTGTTATTTTAGGTCATTGCTTTTCAGCAAGCTGTTTTTCCATTAATTTAATGGTGACCATTAATTACTTAGGAAAGTTTATGGAAAGCTCATGCTTAGCCTATGGATTTCAGCCTTGACTTGCTTTTCTTCAGTCCTCCGAAAATTCTTCCACTGACTGCGTGGAACAGTGCATTTGTCCTATTTTATTCTTTTTGAAAATGGGCCGCGCATTCTCGAGTTAATTTCGTTGAATGTAATGACTTCATAAAGTACTTTCATAATGTTATAAATATATGAGCAATACAATAGTACTTGGAACAAGGCCATGGGGAAGAAACTGAGTCACAGGAGCACGGACCTCAAGAATAAAAGTCCAGCCCTCATAGAAGAGGGCAAAGACCTAGCCTGTTCCTTTCCCACCAAGTATGGATGAAAAAAAAATATTTTTGTATTTCACAACCCTGAAGGAGATGCACATTAGTGCCCAGGGAGAGGCGCTCTCATCTCAGTCTTCTGGCATCCAGACCCACGGAAAATAAGTTTCTCTGTGTCTAAGTGACTCAGCCCATGGTACTTTGTTAGAACTGTTTAGGCCAAGGACGTAACACTCTTGTTAGCAAGATTGATCTTGTTTCATTTTGCAAGGCTAC
>JADRCD010127928.1:0-15028 GCA_019843815.1 Montemys delectorum | reverse complement strand
TCTGATTTGCTTGAGTTAATTTTATATCCAGCTACTTTGCTGAAGTTGTTTATCAGGTTTAGGAGCTCTCTGGTGGAATTTTTGGGGTCACTTAAGTATACTATCATATCATCAGCAAATAGTGATAATTTGACTTCTTCCTTTCCAATTCGTATCCCTTTGATCTCCTTTTGTTGCCTAATTGCTCTGGCTAGAACTTCAAGTACAATATTGAATAGGTAGGGAGAGAGTGGGCAGCCTTGTCTAGTCCCTGATTTTAGTGGGATTGCTTCAAGTTTCTCTCCATTTAGTTTGATGTTGGCTACTGGTTTCCTGTATATTGCTTTTACTATGTTTAAGTATGGGCCTTGAATTCCTGATCTTTCCAAGACTTAACATCCAAGACAATTCTTAACGATAAAAAAATCTTCTTGGGGGAAACCACCATCCCTGACCTCATGCTATACTACAGAGCACTAGTGATAAATCCTGCAGGGTATTGGTACAGAGACAGACAGATTGATCAAAGGAAGAGAACGAAAGAACCAGAAGTAAAACTACATGTTATAGACAATTGATCTTTGAGAAAGAAGACAAAAATATACAATGGAAAAAAGAAAGCATCTTTAATAAATGGTTCTGGTCTACCAGGAAGCCTGTACATAGAAAAATGAATATAGATCTATTGTCACCTTGCACAAAGCTCAAGTCCAGTCGGATCAAGAACCTCAATATAAAACCAGATACACTGGATCTAATAGAAGTGAAAGTGGGAAAGAGCTTTGAATTCATTGGCACAGGGGGAAAGTTCCTAAACTGAACTCCAATGACTCACACCCTAAGATCAAGAATTGATAAATGGGACCTCATGAAACTGGAATGGCAAAGGACATAGTCAATAGGACAAACCAGCAACATGAATATCCATAGTTTTGAGTTGCCCAAATAGTTTTTAGTCCTGCTTTGGTCCAGTATTTCCTTACAATGGCAATTTGGAAAATTTGAAGTTGGATTAAATGTACTTTGCATTATGATATAGTTATGATTTATGGGAGCAGGGAAGAGAATGTAATAATATGAATGGAATTGAAACTGATGGGCCCATTGCGAGTGGCTCTGTAGGATGTTTGGCCTTGGTGGAGTAGAAGTGGCCTTGTTGGATGAAGTATGTCAAGGCAGGATCAGGTTTTCATTTCTTTCTTTTTATCTATCTGTCTATCTATCTATCTATCTATCTATCTATCTATCTATCTATCTATCTCTCTATCTATCTTTGCTCAAGCTCTGCACAGTGTGGAATCAGAGTCTCAGAGTCTTCTCCTGTCTGCTTTTGGACCAAAATGTAAAGCTCTTATCTTCTCCTACTACATATCTACCTGTGTGCTGCCATGCTTCCTGCCAGTATGAAAATGTATTATACCTCTGAAAGTATAAGCTAGCCCTAACTAAATAATTTCCTCTATAAGAGTTGTCTTATTCATAGTGTCTCCTTATAACAACACAACCCTAAATTAAGACATAGACATGTATACATATACATATACATTTTCTATCCTAGGTCCTTTGTTGAGTTATCTCCCTGCATTTCCTGATCATCCAGGTGATGTGAGACATGGCCTCCTTTTCCTGGCATAGACCTGAAATGTGAGCAGTTGTTTGTTGGCCATTCCCAAAAGTTATCCATGTGCATTATCACAACACCTCTTGCAAGCATGGTAGATTGTAGAAAGATTGTGGAATCTTACAAATGTAGGCCTAGGGATAGTTAAAAATGCTCTGGGCTTTGCCCAATCCATGTATTTGAAAAGCTTGGGTATGAGTCTTATCTCATCCTTTCATCTGAAGAAATAAAATCAACATTTACATTTACAAATCTCAAAATAATTTTGATTTGCCTTTCCATAATGGCTAAACTGTTGGACATTTCTTTGTTTCTCAATTATTTGAAATTCTTTTATTGAGAGTTCTCTGTTTAGATATGTACCCCATTTTTTAATCAGAATTTTTGGTTTGTTGCTTATGCAATAAACCAAGAAACTAGGGAACTGCCCTACCTGGGGATCCATCCTGTCTGTAGACACCAAACCTAAGACTATTGCTGTTGTGAATAGGGACTTGCTCCTAGGAACGTGGTGTGGCTGTTCCGTGGGAAAGGATGAGATAAGACTCATACCCAAGCTGTTCAGTTATGTGGATTGGGTGGAGCCCAGAGCATTTCTAACTATCCCTAGGCCTGCTCTCGGGAGATTCCACAATCTTTCTATAACCTACAATGGGAGGGCTCACAGAGGAGTGAGTCACAAACTCAGGTGACTTCTTGTGAAGCAATCCATTAATGAATAATGGAGCAAATCACTGGGTGAGTAGGAGGGTCTTTCGGGTTGCAGAGGGAAAGAGAGGAAGCAGGAGAGAGCTAGGCCCTTTTTGGGAAGGGATAGCATGAGGACAAGATATAATTACTAATGTCTCCCAGTTTCAATGGCAGATCTATCAGGATTTGATACCAGAGGAATCAGATTTAATAGGGCTTACAAGATAAGGTTTTAGTTAATGCACACAGAGATTGAGGTACCATTAATTCTGAGCTAAGTTTGTGTGGTGTTTTTCTTGTCACAGCAATTCGATTAGACTGAGATCCAGAGAGAGAAAGGTATGTTGGCAAAGTATAAGTTCACCTGACATGCACCTTAAAGACTGTGGGGGCTTTGAAGCATGGGGCTGTCATGGTAATGATCAGCCAGCGGGAACTAGCAAGTTGGGTGGAAATATTTCAGGAGCTCCGGGCAGAGAGTTGCCATTGGCCAGCAATAGGGCAGGAAGCTTGCAGGTGGCTTTTTAATATTTCCTCAAACACACTTGGACTTGAGCTTCATACAAGGAGATAAGAATTGATCAATTTGCATTATTCTACATGCTGACCACCACTGGAACCAGCACCATTTGTTGAAACTGCTGTCTTTTTTTCACTGAATGATTTTAGCTTATTTGTCAAAGATCAAATGACTAGAAATGTTTGGGTTCATTTTTGGGTCTTCAGTTCTCTTCCACACATTTACCTGCCTGTCACTGAACCAATCCCATACAGTCATTATAACCATTGCTCTAATAATACAGCTTGAGGTCAGGGATGGTAATTCCCCCCAGAAATTATTTTTATTGCTGAGAATAGATTTTTGTTATCCTGGGTTTTTTTTTTTTCTTATTTCAAATGAATTTGAGAATTGCTCTTTCTAACTATGAAAAATTGAGTTGGAATTTTGATGGCGATTGCATTGAGTCTGTAGATTGCTTGCAGTAACATGGCCATTTTTACTACATTAATCCTACCAATCCAAGAGTGTTGGCGATCTTTCCATCTTCTGAGGTCTTCTTCAATTTTTTTTTCAGGGACTTGAAGTTCTTGTCATACAGATCATTCACTTACTTGGTTAGAGTCATATCAAGATATTTTATATTATTTGTGACTGTTTTGAATGATGTTGTTTAATTTCTTTCTCTGCGTATTTACACTTTGACTAGAGGAAAGATACTGATTTGTTTGAGTTAACTTTATATCCAGCCACTTTGCTGAAGTTGTATTTATCTGTAGGCGCTCTCTGGTAGAATTATTGGCGTCACTTTAGTATACTGTCATATCATCTGCAAAAAGTAAGCTCTTGACTTCTGATATCCCAATTTGTATTCCTTTTATCTTCTTTTGTTGTCTAATTTCTTTGCCTAGAACTTTGAGTACTATGTTGAATAGGCAGGTAGAGAGTGAACAGCCTTGTCTAGTCCCTGATTTTAATGGGATTGCTCTGAGTTTCTCTTTTTTTAGTATGATATTGGCTTGGTTTGCTGTATATTGCTTTTACTATATTTAGATATGGACCTAGATATTCTGATCTCTCCAATACTTTAACATGAATGTGTATTGTATTTTGTCAAATGTATTTTCAATATCTAATGAGATGATCATGTGGGTTTTTTTTTTTTTTAGTTTATTTATATAGTGGATTACATTGATAGATTGCTATATATCGAACCACTCCTGCATTCCTGGCCTACTTGATCATGATGAATTATTGTTTTTGATGTTTTCTTGGATTCAGCTTATGAGATATTAATGAGTATTTTCACATTGATATTCATAAGGGAAATTCTTCCAAAGTTCTCTTTTTCTTTTGAGTCTTTTCATGGATTATGTATCAGTGTAGCTGTGGCTTCATAGAAAGAATTGGGTAGATTTCATTCTGTCTCTTTTTCTGTGGGATAGCTACAAAAGTATTGGCATTAGGTCTTCTTTTAAGGTCTGGTAGAATTATGCACTAAACCATCTGACCCTTTTGTTTGTTTGTTTGGTTTGGTTTTTGGTTTTTTGGTTGGAAGACTTCTAAAGATAGCTCCTACTTTCATAGGGGTTATGGGATTTTTTTTTAGATAGTTTATCTTTTCTTGATTTACTTTTGGTACCTGGTATTTATCTAGAAAATCATCCATTTCATCTAGATTTTCCAGTTTTGTTGAATATTATCTTTTGTAGTAGGATCTGATTTTTTTTAATTTCTTCAGTTTCTGTTGCTATAGCTCCCTTTTAATTTCCGATTTTGTTAATTTAGATACCATCTCTGTGACTTCTAGTTATTTTGGCTGAAGGTTCATCTAATTTTTGATTTTCTCAAAAAACCACCTGCAAATTTGTTGATGGTTTGTATAGTTCTTTTTGTTTCTACTTGAGTTGTTTTCAGCCATGAGTTTGATTATTTCTTGTCATCTGCTCCTCTTGGGTATATTTGTTTCTTTTTGCTCTAGAGTTTTCAGATGTACTTTTAAGCTGTTAGTGTATGATTTCTACAATTTTTTTATAGTGGCACTTAGGGCTATGAGTTTTTCTCTTATCACTGATTTCATTGTGTCCTATAAGTTTAATTTTTTTTGTCAATAACTTCCAAAAAGTCTTTAATTTCTTTCTCCATTTCTTCCCTCACAAAGTTATGCTTCCATGTGTATGTGGGCTTTTTGCTGTTTTTGTTATTATTGAAGGCCAGCCTTAATCTGTGTAGGTCTGATAGAGTGCATGGGATTGAATCAATGTTCTTGTATCTATTGATGTTTGTTTTATGTCTCTTTATATGGTCAGATTTTGAGAATGTACAATGGGTTGCTTAGATGAAGTTATATTCTTTTGTTTTAGGGTGAAATGTTCTGTAGATATCTGTTAAATTTATTTGGTTTATGACTTCTTTTAGTTTCACTGTGTTGCTGTTTAGTTTATATTTCCATAATCTGTCTGTTGATGAGAGTGGGGTGTTGAAATGTCCTACTATTATTATGTGAGGTTCAATGTGTGCTTCGGACTTCAAGAACATTTTTTTAATATAAATATTTGTGCCCTTGAATTGATTTGCGGCACAGATGTTCAGAATTGCAAATTCATCTTGGTGGATTTGTCTTTCGATGTGTATGTAATGTCCTTCCCTTTCTTTTTTGATAACTATTAGTAAAAAGTCTATTTTATTGAATATTAGGATGACTACTTGAGCTTTTTTCTTGAGACCATTTGCTTGGAATATTTTCCCAGGCTTTATTTTGAAGTAGTGTCTGTCTTTGTCACTGAGGTATGTTTCCTGTATGCAGCAAAATGTTGGGTTTTCTTTAGTTATCTAATATATTAGCCTGTGTCCTTTTATTGGGGAATTGAGTCCATTGATGTTTAGAGATATTAGGGACCAATGATTGTTGCTTCTTGCTATTTTTGTTGGTAGAGGTAGAATTATGTTTGTGTGTTTCTCTTCTTTTGGGTTTGTTGTAAAAAGTTTAATTTCTTGCTTTTTCTTGGGTGTAGTTTCCCTCCTTGTGTTGGACTTTTCCTTCTATTATCCTCTTTAGGGATGAATTAGTAAGATATTTTTTAAATTTAGATTTGTCTTGGAATACCTTGGTTTCTCCATCTATGGTAATTGAGTGTTTTCCTGGGTATAGTATCCTGGACGGGCATTTCCTCTTAGCATCTGCATGATATCTGCCCAAGGTCTGTCTTTCGGAGTCTCATTGAGAAATCTGGTATAATTCTGAAATGTCTGCGTTTATTTGTTACTTAACCTTTTTCCCTTACCATTTTCAATATCCTTTCTGTGTTCTGTGCATTTCGTCTTTTAATTATTTTGTTACAGCAGGAATTTCTTTTCTTGTCCCACCTGTTTGGAGTTCTGTAGGCTTCGTGTACATTTCTGGGTATCTTTTTCTTTAGGTTAGGGAAGTTTTCTTCTATAATTTTGTTGAAGATGTTTGTGGACCCTTTGAGGTTTGCATGTTCACTCTCTTCTATACCTATTATTCTTATGTTTTGTTTTTTTCATTGTGTCCTGAACTTCTTAAATATTTCAAATTAGAATCCTTTTGCTTTTTTTTTTATTTTATTTTACTGTTGTGTATATGTCTTCTATACCTGAGATTCTCTCTTTATCTCTTGCATTCTGTTGGTATTGCTTGCATTTATAACTCCTGCTCTCTTTCCTAGGTATTCCATCTCCAGGGTTGTCTCTCTTTGTGTCCTCTTTAATGTTTCTATTTCCATTTCTTAGATCCTGGATGGTTTTGTTCAATTCCTTCACCTGTTTGATTGTGCTTTACTGTAATGCTTTAAGGGATTTTGTGTTTCTTCTTTAAGGGTTTCTACTTGTTTACCTTTGTTTTCCTGTACTTCTTTAAGGGAATTATTTATGTCCTTCTTAAGGTCCTGTATCATCTTCATGAGATGAGAATTTAGACCTGAATCTTGCTTTACGTGTGTGTTGGGGTATCCAGGGATTGTTGAGGTGAGAGAACTGGGTTCTGATGTAGCCAAGTAGCATTGGTTCCTGCTGCTTATGTTCTTGCACTTGCCTCTAGCTATCTGCTTACCTCTGGCGTTAACTGTACTTGCCTTCTCTTACTGTAACTCATCCCTGCTGTGAGCCTGTGAGCCTCGGATCCTGTGATCCAGGAAGGATGTGTCAGAACCCCTGGGTGTTTGAGCTGTAACTGTGATCCTGGATGCATCAGAACACCTGGGGAGGCAAGCTGCAACTAGGGTGTGTGCTGAGTCAGTGAAGATCCAGCACATAAGCTCTACTACTGTGATTCTGCAAGTGTCAGAATACATGGAGAATCTAGCTTTCACTGTGGTGTGTGCTGAGTGGGTGGGGATCAGGAGCAGAGGCTCTACTCCCACACAGACACAAACTGGAAGTCGCTTGCTGGGCTAAAATTTTTTTAAGTTCAGTAAAGAATTGTATGTGAAAGTGTTATAGATGTAGATTGTGTATATTAATGATATCCACTTCATATTCTTTTCTCTATGCACTCTCATGAACTGTCATTCCATATCCTTTCCAAATTCAAATCTGCTCTCATAGTTAAATCATTGAGGCCAATTACACTGTCCATGTGTACGAGAGTGTGGGGTTATCCACTAGTGTGTGAAAAATGTACTAATACTCACCCTCATGGTTCTTGTACAATCAGCAGCAAAATTGAAGAGACTTTAAGAATAGATGTCCATTTTTATGGAGATAATGAGCCAATTAAAAGCTCTTCAATGACTAATTAATAGGAAATAATGTATGTTACTTACAGTAAATATTAATTTAACTTGAGGTATAAATTCAGAAAATTTATGGCAAAATTTAATAATACATGTAAAAGTAACAGTGTAAGTTAATGAAAACATCTAATAAAAAACTTAAGATAGTTAACTAAGACTAAATTAGAATGAACTATTCATAGTTCATGTTTATATCAATGATACATTTGAAATAGAAAATAATATTTAAATTAAAAATTGAACACAAAAATATTTTAAACAAAAATTTTGTACATGAATGGGGCCACCAAGCTCTAATGAGCACTTTCTACCTCAGAGTACCACATATTAGACTTATCAGATTGAATAACTAAGCAGAAAAGAATAAACTCATTATTTTTAAATATACGATGATTTAAATATGTTGTTTTTTTTCACTGTGAATTTGAAATTATAAGAGTTGATCAATAACTATTAAATCCAATGTGTCACAAATCAAACTGAAATGAAACTGAAAAGGGACTCGTAAAGAAACAGGAAAGAGAATTGGCGAGAACAATAGGAAGACCAGGTCGAGTATGAGAGTAGCCTTAACAGAACATATAGTAGTATGTACTACTCAAAAAAAAAAAGTTTAATAAAAAATAAAACCTCAATACATTCTTAAATTATTAAAAAAATATAATTAAGTTAAAATGATATTACAATATATTACTCTTAGTACTTACCCTAGTAGTAACAATAGGTAAAAATTGGTATTTAATAGATTTAGTCTGTAATTACAGTAATGTTCTGTTAGATATTATATCACTATAATAATTAAAGTATTTTCTCATAAAATAGTTAACCAGCATATTATGAAGTGATCAACAGATTTTACAAAAAAATCAGAAAATTAGACAATATTTTAGTCATAGATAATTAATCAAATTTTCCTTTCCCAAAATTTATGGCATAAATCTAATTTAGAATTTATAAAGAAATAAATTTTAATGGTCATTATATTTATGGATAAACCATATGGCAAATGTTAAGTAACAGAAAAAATTAAAAGTTATTTGAAAATCATGCTTTATGGTGGCTTCATTATAAATAAATAAAATATATCTTTGATTTTACTTTGAAGATATTTACATCATGATTCAAAACTTGCAGCCAAAGAAAACTACAGCAGCCTGTGCTTTACTAATAAACCTGTCAAAGATCGATCAGGAAGTTAAAGGTCTTGTACAACCATAAAAAGTATAAAAGTACATATGATTATATAAGGAGTTTAATATTTATTTTTAATGAATAAAGTATTTCATATAATTTTTGCATACATGCATAAAATTAATTTTATAAATAAGTACATAATTCTGTAATGCTTTTTGAATATTTTCAAAAACAAATTATAAACAAAGAAAATTAAATTTCACCTGGCATTCATGCAATTTCTCATTTTGAACAAACATACACCATCTCTGTCTCTTTTTTCTTCTTTCTCCTTTCTTCTTTCTCTTTTACTTGAGACCTCATGCACTCAACTCATTTTACTTTTCCCTTTCCCTCATACAAACACTTACAAACTTCAGGCACAGGGCACAGAGACTTTTAAACTGAAAGTGACTTCAACAGGTCCTCCATGTAAACTCTCTCTCATTGTACCAGAGTGTGCCTTGAAAACTTCTAAAGGAGGGAATTAAATAAGAGTTCCACCCAGCTTTCACACTGTAAATCATATCAATGACCATCATGGAACAATTTCTATAAACATTCAGTAGTAGCAGGCAAGCTATGGTGGTAATCAAGGGCTTTCTAATTGGACCTAAGCTCCACTCAAGGAGTGGGAAATCATGTCTGGTCCTGGAAATCTACCCAACTACACAGGGCTAATGTAGCTGCTGATTTTGGAGGAGAATCTCTCACTAAGTCAGCATAATTCCTAACTACATTTTAATGTTCTAACTATACACAAAAATAGGTATAGTCCTCATCCTTCCTCAAGGACATTCTCTATAAAACAGATAGAGACAATTACAGAAAACCAAAACCAATCAAAATAGTGAGTTGTTGTGCCAGTATGATCTGCTACTTCAAAAATATAGCTCCTCCACTGAAGGCTCAGTCATAACCTTGAATTCGAGACAGGATTGTGAGAGCCAGAGGAAGAGGAAGCTGTGAGATTTTGTTTGCTAGGAATGTTAGTAGCCCTAGTGACATAAATTCTCACCACAATGACTGCCTAAGTGCAAGCTTAACAAAGACATAGACAATACTCTTTCTAATGCTAATAGGAAGTCAAGTGGCAGAGGGAGCTCAGGATTCCTCAATCACTAACAAAGATCTACAGACAACTAAGGAATGCCTAGAGTGGGAGAAATAGTCTTCTGCGTAGAAAAGCCTAGCAATTGATTCTACCTTGCCCAGTGGTCAACTCTGAAAATATATGCATGTCCGTAACATTACAGAGGCTAAATGAGAGATCAAATTCTAGTATATGGGACTGTTTAGAGACAGGAAAGGAGTGGGAAATGATGTTGTTATATAATAACCTCAAAAGTAAAAATGAAATTTCTAACAAAAACCACACATATAAACAACTCTCACACACATATGCTGCAAGTGTGGATTTCAGTGTATCAGTTGGTCTCTGGCTCTGAAGGCTCGTTGTTCTGTTTCTGAACTTTAATATTGAGCAAATATCCCATTGAAATACTGTACTAAAATACCAATTGTTTTTTGAATAATAAAATAATTATTCTGAATGCCCTCTGAGTTTCATGCAAATCTAATATATTGAACATCCAAGCAAAAGGGAATGATCCATTAGATTATAAACACACAATGATAAATGCTGAAAAGTATTTTCACTATGGATTTTAGATTACAATTACATTACAATTATAAGTCATTAGACATTAAAAAACAATGCGACGCAATTCTACATAAAAAGGATAATAAAGTTCCTTAGCTTTGGTTAATAATCTACTTATTGATATCACATGTTATTTGCCAAATCAGGAAAATTGTTTATAAATGTTTCCTTAAGTTATTGCCTTTTATTATTCTATACAACTCTTCTTCACAAACTAAAAAGATATAATCATAACATAACTTAATTAAGCTAACGAGTGACTCAAAATCAACCTGGGCACTATAGGTAATATGTTTATAAAAAGATAAAGAGAGAAAAAAAATTGCTCTATGGATGTGTGGTAAAGTACAGAGGAAGGGGATGTCTGAGCAGGCCCATGCCAAGGCACCCCTTAGCCCTGAGGGAGCAGCCACAGGATGGTATAGTATACAGTAAAGTTTATTCAGGGCATGGGAAGGGGAGTTAAGGAGGTAGTAGAGTCAAAGAAAGGCAGAGGGAGAGAGGAGAGAAGTAGAGGCAGGCTATGTCCACTTAGAGAGAGGGTTGGGGAAGAGAATGATAAGGGGAGAGGTAGAACAAGAGAGAAGCAAGAGAGCAAGAGAGAACAAAAGGAGAGAGGAAGGAGGGGGACAAGCTGCCCCCTTTTTATAGTAGGTCAGACCTACCTAGCTGTTGCTAGGTATCTATCGTGAGGAGCATACCTAGCTGTTGCCAGGTAACTGTGGGGTAGAGCTCAAACAGAATGCTAAAATTAGGTGCAATTCAACATTGGCATGACATATGTTTATCCATGCTTTCTTATGTATAATTTTATATCTACTGAATTCTTTATGCTATGCTCAGAAAAGCCAGAAGGTGCCCCAAGGAGCTTTTATGAGCATTGAGTATTGAATAGGAAATATCACTTGCTTCAATAAAAAAGATATTTTCCTTTAAGGATGCATATATACTGACAAATGAATTTATTATACCTCCAGAATAACCCACAAAATGTAATCTCTGTTTGGTTTCCTTACTCATTGTCTATCTCTCTATATTTCAGCCTTAGTTATGAATATATCACTTTTCAAATGTGTTTTCGTGACCAAGGTATCTTAGTGCTCCCTCTTATGGAGATCTTTCATCCCTAACGTTCTATAGACCAGCATAACAGCCTAAATAGGCCTTTTTTAACCTCTACAGGTAGATGCCTAACGAACTATAACTTTGGTATTCATGTCCACTTTTATCTCCTCTCATATATATCTGGCTATGTAATTGGAATTTGATCAAATGATAGCAAACAATTGTGAAACCAATTTTCTCACAAATCCCATCAGACTTTCCTAAATACATGAACAACTGAATACTAGCTATCAAGTACAAAGTCTGACTTCTCTGAAATCACAATATTGTCATCCTAGGCACAATTACAAGCCTCTAAAAAGATCCATGATGGGCAGCAAGCAGCAAGCTCTTCCAACCACCAATCAAGTGGTTGAAAATGTGTCAGTCCAACCTGAAAACTAGGTAAGAGGCTCAGCTATCCCCTAGCTTAACTATTGCCTTCTATTTCTGATATTGTATGTATCGCTGACTCTTGCCTGCTTTGTGGACTCATTTCCTCTTTTCAGCTTGCCTTGTCCAGCCTCAGTATAAGAGATTTTGCCCTACTGATTGTATCCTTTTTTTGGTATTTGGTTGTTATTGCTTGGAGGCCTGCCCTCTTGTGATTCAGAAACAAAGGAGTGGGGGTACCTGGGGAAGAGGGTATGTGGGAGGAAGTGGGAGGAATACAGGTAGAAGAACCTGTATTAGGGTATATTATATGAGAGTAGAATCAATCAATTTTTAATAACCCCCCACAACTTTATCTAGAAAACATTAAAGCAAAATAAACAAAGAGATAAAGAACAGCCAGTAGTATTTAATATTCTAAATTTAGAACAGTGAAATTCTTTTGTTGTGTTAAAGTTCTATGTAATATTATAAATGCAAGAAATTTTCTGCCTCAAAGTTATATGCAATCCTTTTAATACTCATTTTTCTTTAGACTATGGACAAAATTATACTTATAGGAATGAATTGAGTTATGGTTCTTTTACACTGAACACCTTTAGTAAGTTGAGCTATAGATGATACTTCTGTAACAGTCACCCAAAATTATATTGTTCATTAATTATATAATTAATAGTTGGACTATTTGTACCAGTGTCCTGAGAACAGTCCAAGAACCAAGAAGTAACAGCCAAAGCTAGTGGTTCAAGTCATCATGAGAACCCCCTAGTGGCTACCCAGCAGACCCAGGGTCTGCTGTAGAAAGCAACCCACCCTGGATCCAAGGATTTTTTGACTGCAAGAACTTGGAAAAATTGGAGAACGAGAGTTGCTTTCAAGGGAGGGGCAACCAATGGCAGAAGTCCTAAGTTGTATGTCAACTGGGACGTGTGACTGTAAACCCTGTGGTTCCCAAAGAAGGCTGGCCAGGCCTTATCTGGAAAGCTAGAGGTCCTCCCCTAGACTGATCCTACCAATTAATATGCCGGTGTCTGTGTGAGAATTATAGTGGACTGGTAAATGGAAAACGTGAAACTAAAAGGGTAGGTGTGGGCTTAAGCAGAGGCTAACCCCACCTGATAGAACAGGCGGGGCACAGCTCACATGGTAGAAGTTCGTATGTCATGTGCGGTGTGTGGCTGAGGCTCTGGCTCTGGCTGCAACTCGGTGGTGGTGTCTTCAGCAAGCAGCAGCAGCTTCCGTGATGAAAGCCTGTGACTCTCCTAGCCACCAGCTGAGAGCCCCCCACCCCCCGAACTTGGTCGCAGCCGCAGTTGTTGGTGCTGCGACCAATCCACATGGTCGTCATGACGTCCCTGCTTCAGGGAAGTGCAGTGGGTGTTGACATGAACAGCCAAATCCGAGTCACAGCACCAAATGATGTCAGAACATACCATACTCTAAGCTCAAACAGTTCCATGTTGTACTGGCTAGTTTTGTGTGTCAACATGACACAGGCTGCAGTTATCACAGAGAAGGGAGCTTCAGTTGGGGAAGTGCTTCCATGAGATCCAGCTGTGGGGCATTTTCTCAATTAGTGATCAAGGGGGTAGGGCCCCTTGTGGATTGTGCCATCCCTGGGCTGGAAGTCTTGTGTTCTATGAGAGAGCAGGCTGAGCAAACCAGGAGAAGCAAGCCAGTAAGCAACATCCCTCCATGACCTCTGCATCAGTTCCTGCTTCCTGACCTGCTTGAGTTCCAGTCCTGACTTCCTTGATGATAAACAGCAATGTGGAAGTAAGCTAAATAAACCCTTTCCTCCCCAACTTTCTTCATGGTCATGATGTTTGTACAGTAATAGAAACCCTGACTAAGACACACGTGTAAGAGGTTTAATTGAGAGGGAGAGAGGGGGCAGTAGTGCAGAAAGAGAGGAGGGGGAGAGAGAGAAATGGAGGAGTGTTGCCCGTATATATATGGGTTCTGACTAGTGGGTGCAGGTAAAGGTGGGAGGTGAGCCCAGTGGATTCTGGGAATATGGTGGCTGTTGCCCCGGCAACAGGTCTGTGAACCCACCCAGGCATCACCACAGGCTTTGGATGCTCTGATGCTAACACCAGTGTAGTATAAAATGAGACTGATGTATCAAGACATTCTCTCAAAGGCAGAGCTGTCTGTGAGGAAGACACCCAAGAAGACACCAGGAAAGTTTTCCATTCTTCTTCTAGCTACCGAAGTCCATATACCTGAGATTTTACAACTTTTTCTTCTCTTTTTTATTTCAAGGAAGTCTCAACAGTGGTCAATTATGAATTCCCTCTCCCCAATTTTTTTTTAGTGTTTTCTTCTAATTTCCCAATTAGAGGACGAGATTCACTTTTTTCTCAAATTTACTAATCCTTCTATTTCCTCCTCCACTTTGTCATTTTTAACTGTTGTAAAAGGCAAAGACATGTTGAGTAGGAATCTTTTTGTTATAAGTCATGTTCCTTTATAAGAACAAACAACATGATCTTTGCTGAGTTGCACTCAGCTGATATCTCTGCTTATCTGTAAGTTTTATTACTTCTAGTAATCTTTGTGGCCTCTTGGCTGTCCTGTGTCTTGTTCAGTGCCATGTGACTTGTCAGTTTCTATTAAGAAGCTCATACTTTTCTGCTGTAGGTTGCATTTGTAGAGGATTGGTATGGTACTGCTTGTACTCAAATGTTAAATTCTGTACACCAAGATCTGGTTGTTCTGAGACAAGCAGATCCACAAGTATATCAGCTTTTATTGTGTAAACCTTCCTCCCAAACTATTGTTAACTGCTTCATAAAGTTGCCTATAGTCTGGGTTAAGCAGAAGGGAATGGAGCAAGATTCTGCTGTTAGGGGTTTCAGGCATGGGCCATGAGGGAAGAGGAGAGAGAAGAAAGAAAAGTCATTGTGGGATAGGTAGATCATAATTCCATGGCTGTGAGGGCCTACCTGCAGGAGTAGTACTGGCCTAGACAGAACATGGCAAGTAATATTTTGGGGTTAATGACAGAGAAGTAGACTATCACACCATAGAGGCTTAATATCTAATGTTTTTAGGGCTTACTATAAATCCATGTATGTCTTCTATTTGGGAACTATATGGTCTAAGTGGAGCAAAACATCTAAATAATAATTACCATCACAGGCTGGGCA
>JADRCD010127927.1:0-14680 GCA_019843815.1 Montemys delectorum | reverse complement strand
ATATTTTTCAAAAAGTTTAAGAAATAAAGACATAATAGGAAATGCCAATAATTTCAGCTACATGGGAGTCTAGATAGTAAGACCATAAGTTGAAAGGCAAGTAGGTGACTTAGCAGAACTGTATTTCAAAATCAAAGTAAAAAGAGTTGAGAATGTAGCTCAGTGGTAGAGTACATACATCCACATCCTGGAAAGTCTTAGAGTTGGTCAGTTCTTACTATAGATAGATGATGGATAGAGAGATAGAGACATAGAGAGAGATAGAGATAGAGAGATAGAGAGATAGAGAGATAGAGAGATAGAGAGATAGAGAGATAGATAGATAGATAGATAGATAGATAGATAGATAGATAGATAGATAGATAGAACAACACTACTGACTACTGACATTTGGTTTCCAAGTTTTCCTATCAGAACTATGGGAGAATACACTTCTATGGTTCTTAGCCATTTAGCTATTTGTTACCATGGGAAATATCACCGTAAGAAACAAATAGACAAGTCATGAGGCTGGGTCATGACTTTGAAGGGAGCATGTTAAGGTAAGGATCCAGATATAAAGGAAGGGAGTTCTTTCACAAAACAAGTCTTTCCATGGTGCTGAGTCAGCAACTCAGCTGGTATGATTGTGTCATTGTGTGTATGTGTGCGTGTGTGTGTGTGTGTGTGTGTGTGTGTGTGTGTGTGTGTGTGTTTACAGAACAGGCAAACATGCCATTGCCAATACTAAGCAGCTCATAGTTATAGCAACCACCTTCAAGTGTGCTCTCCAAATCACATACAGCAGACTGTCCTTGGGAAGTGTGGTTTAACTTGTTCCATGGTCCAGGAACATTACTGCCCTGAGATGTACCATGCTAGATGTACTGAATCATAATCTCAGTGAGAAGTCTGTGTTTAGCAGAAGCTCTCCCACTGATTCTCGTGAACACTCAGAGAACCATGGCCTTGATGACAACCATTTCACAGGGTAAGAAAATTGGCCCAAGTCAAAGGGTGAGTAAATGCTAAGCTGAGAAAGCTGGACTTGTTCAAGGCATGCTTTTCTTCTCCACTTGGGAGTGTGGAATGGGGTCAGATTCTCCTGCAACCATAGGAGAAGGCATTAGTGTCCATCACTGTGGGAACACAGAGATGAAGAAGGGGATCCTAGTGATCAGAGATTTAGACAGCTAATACCTCAACCCTGCCACTCCCTTCCCCTCTTTCTTACTACTGAGCTTTGCCTAAGCCTTGTGGCTGAGTCCTCAGAAGTACAATGGGCAGTAGGGCATCTCTATTTTTAGCATTGCTGTTCAGATATGTGTCTGTCACCTGTCACATCACAGACAAGCAGTGTCTGAAGTCAGTGTACATAGGTGGCAACATTTCAGCTATCTTTACACAGAGAATACAGATGTCCTTGTGATATTACCAATAAGGGCATACAGAGACAAAATTCCAGAGGTCCCACACACAATGAATGACAGAACTGTAGTATTTCACTCAAGTCTTTGGTGCCCATGGTTTTCCTTCTAAGCTGTATTGCTGATGGGTTTGACAGCAGATTAAAGGGTACAGTTCCTTCTAAGAGTGGGGCTAATGAGATGAGTGCTGTGTAAGTCATTTCAAGCACGAGAGTCTCCTGGGTCAGTTCAGAAGATCAAGGGAGATACTGAGGTTTCAGTTCTTTAACCCTGAATCATACCTTGAGGAAAAAGTGTTTGGTCATCTCATCAGAACCTCATTTCCAAAACAGGAAGATGAAGAGATTACTTGGTTGATAATGTGTCTAAAGTCACAGGTCTCATTGTCAAAGTGATGATGTTATTAGACAGATGGGTAGTAAAGCATAGAACAATGACTCAGGTGCTGACACTCAGATCTGGCAAGCAATTTAGGTGTCATTTCTTCTTTTCTCTCTCACCTTTTAATAGAAACCTACCACCTGTCTGAGCCAGTTGCTATTCTGGCTGCTTCCTGTGTCAATATGGAATAAAGTGTTTATAGGAGTAGAAGTGATCCTTACTCTAACAGTGGAATGGTCCCAGAACATAGGACAAGTGCTCCCAGACTAAGCTACTGGATTTTACTTAACCCACGACTTCTGCAGCAGAGCCTGGACACATGAATATTTTTCATGAGTATTGTGACTTAGTTTCCAACTTGGTCCTTTGCCTTCCACAACCCTTTGCCGTCTTGTTTCTGAGCCTTTGCTTTCCACCAGCTGTCATGATGATGTTTACCCTTATTCAGAGTATAGGTTTTCAGTTGACTGGAATCTCTTGTAGCCAAGGTAATTTCCATTATGTTTGTATTTCACACCAATTCCCTGAAACTCTACTGTGGTTACCACCCATTCATCCCAATTCAGGTAAATGTCCTCACTTCTAAGTTCACCAATCTTAGTTTCTCCCTTCTCCCAAGTAGTCTTTATAATTGACAATATACATCAAGGTATAATTTAAAAAAAATCAAAAATGATGTCTCTTGTTCCACCATGGTAGATCTAATGAAAATTATCTTTAATGATCAAAAGTGGATAAAGTGGTTATGGCATATTGTAAAGCTTCAGTAGAGTCAAATTATGAGTAGATTTCAGAGCCATAATAACTGTGTATATAGACACTGAGTACTTTGTTGCTTTGTGATGGCAAGATAAGGAAAGTGAAAGTCATCATCTCTGGGCAGAATTACCCATATTCCTTTAGATAAAATGCGTAAAAGCATACAATCGAAGACGAAAGGAAAACAAACTAAACTTTAATTCTTTGTATGCAATAGGTCATCAGGAATTAACTTTTGAGCAGCAGACAGTATGACAGGATGATCAAATATTGAATGGGAAATTACAAACCAAAGGACTGGTTGAAATGTAGTAGCTCTCTATCCAAGTTCAAAGTCACATAGACCAAATATTTTCTTAACCTTAGCATTGTGGTTTGTCCTCTTCAAAGAAGTACAATGATAATGTACTTGCAGAAGTTGAATGTAAGAGACTGGTGTCACAAAGACTTAGATCAGGCCTTACCCATATGTATTATTTGTTTTTAACCAAATTACATAATTTCTGATTGCATTTTTCCTGGTTTTTGAAGGAGTCCTAATAATATCCATTTTGCATTACAGGGATGAAATGAGAAGTGTTAGCAGAAAGGTTCTATACCATGTCCTGAGATGTTCTGAGCCGTATCCACACTATGCTGTGTTGATGAGCAGCCATGTTGCCACTTTTCATAAACCCAAGCAAAAGAAGGGTGGAAGGCCAATCCTTCTAGAAGGTGGCAGGAATCTGGAATGCTCAAGTGACAAAGGCTGTCCTTCATGACAGAGCTCCAGTCAGGGTCTATAACATCAGACAAAAGGCAGGACAATTATGTTTTCCATATGAGCCATAACAAATACAATCAGATGATCAAATGTTAAGTCGATCATCACTGTTTTGTGACAGGTAGGTTATAAGTCTAAATGATCAGAGATAAGAGCATATGTGCAGAGTAAGAAGCAGGACAGAGAAATGGAGCAGAACCTCCTTGGACTGCAGAATTACGCCTGGTCTTCTATTGACACTGTGTGTGCTTCAATTTTCTTGCTCAATGTTTAAGGCTCTTCATTTATGTTTTAACCCATTTCTATCAACCCAGAAACACCAGGGAGTCATACATCTATTCAATCTATGTACTTTGTGCTGGCCCACTACTGTGAGAAACCTCTGGAGTACAATCTCTTAGAACAAGTGTTTTGTCTTAGATGCCTGCATTCAGATGCCAGCTATGCTGCTTGATATGTGTGCAAAATTAGGTAAGTCAGTGAAATGTTTTAAGCTCACTTTCCCATTCATAATATGGTTAAAAATAAAAACAAATAAAACACCTTAATGATTTTTAAAGACATGGCACAAAGTGAAATAAGCATAGTATAAAATGTCAAATACCTTATTATTACTTTTGTGTGAGGTATCTAGAGTAGTTGAATTCATAGGAACAAGAAGTAGAATTTTTTTCTAGTGTCTGCATGGAGGATAATGTAAGGTTATGCTGTCCCAATAGGTCTGAAAGTTCAGTCTTAAAATGAAAATGTTCTGGAGATCACTTGAGCAAGTAGATTCACTATGTGAATCTACTTCAAGTGCCATGGTGGTAACTTTATGCTACAAGGACTCACCTTGGTTTTGTAAAGATGTGTTTCTATGAATCTCAAAACTATACCTTGGGAATTGGGTACTAAGTCCAGCCATCCACATCACTTCCTTGGAAGTGAGTGCATTCGAATCAATCTCTCTCTCTCTCTCTCTCTCTCTCTCTCTCTCTCTCTCTCTCTCTCTCTCTCTCTCTGCCATACTTTTATTTTTTTAGTGTTGATGTACAAACCCAGGGTTTTACATCCTCTAAGGTAAGGAAGCATTGTCATACTGCCATACATTGTTATTCCCAGTTCTTTTAAGGCTGAAGAGCATTCCAGTCTGTGTATCCAAGCAATCATGTGCTTCTGCAATCATTGTGCTCTGGACCCTTGTGTTGCTGTGCGTTTCTGGCTAGTATGAATAATGTCACTGTGTGCTTGTGGTTTAACAACACAACCTTGCAGTTTAAGCTTCTCTAGTCACACATTGAACTGTGAATGTCCTGGAGTCAATAACACACTGGATTGCTAAAGGTCTCTAACTTTGATAGATACCTGGGACATGTCAATATCTTTGTAGGTCTTTGTTGAAACAATTTCTGCTGTTGGTGCTAGATTTTACTCACCATGAAATTGGAGTGGATGACCAAATCTATCATGTGCTCTCTGGGATCTTGAGATTTGTATTAATGCTCATTATATCCATTTTTAAGGAGATCATCTCCTACAGGTGATAATTTAAATATCACCTGTGATTAACAGAATTCCTACCAGTGTAGGAATTCCTACCAGAGTAGATGCATATCAGGAACTCAGATCTATTGTCAGCGAACAAGGGAATGGCACTAAGGATCAAGAAATGCTCAGTGACCTGATGAGTTATCCAGGGATGGTTTTAGAAGGTGGTTTTAGAGAGAATAAGAAATATAACATGGAATCCCCTCTCAGATGGGAGATGGGAGTTTTTAAATATCAGATCTATGCTCTTGGGAATTCTTTAAAACCTTTCCTGAAGCAGATATCACAGAATCACCTAACTACCCATATGAGGACTGAGACCATAGGACCAGCTCTGGAGCCAGCCAGCCAGCTATATGACTCAGTCAAACCTATGATTTCTTCTACTCCCAGCTCAAGGGAGTGTGAACTTCATGGAGTTATAGATGGATCCATAAACTGTATTTTTATAAGGAGAACAAACAATAACAATGCATATCCATGACATCTCATTTGTAAGAAAAAGCACATGTATGAACACAGTGCATTCCTATCACATTGCAGATATTCAGTGTTTTCCATCTTTATTTATCCTTTCTGTCCCTTATCATTAACCTAATACTGTGGTCAGAATTATCCTACAACAAGGATGAACACGGAGAGTGGAGGAAAGGCATTATCTTACCATCTTTTATGTTCTCCGAATTCTAGGTCATTAGGTTGGGAGAGTCATAAAAATACCTCACAGGACTATAGGTGTCCAGAATTGACCTACATTCCTTACATGCGATACTCAGAATTAATGGAAGGCAGATGAGCCTGTCTATAGCTGAGGCAATGTCTGTTAGTTGAATTAAACAGGATGAATAAACACACAGGCCACACTATAAATAAAACCAGAGACACCTCCTCATTTCCTTTATGGCAAAAGAACCCTCAAAGTACCTGAGAAAAACTTACAGACCAGACATGACTGGGATTTTTATGCACTGATGACTCTTCTTTCCTTCTTATGACCTTACCAGAAGTGAAGAAAAGAATTGAATAGATGGCTTCCCTGAGAACATCATTCCAGAAGTCATGTCATCCAGGGTGAGACTAGATTGTACCTTCCTCACTGGCTTGATGACCAAGTCACAGTAGATGCACTTTCTGTTACCCTTCAAATCCTAAATGGACAGGTATATGACTCACTGGATATTTAGGAAGAAAACCTGGAAGGCCATCTGGAGACTGGGTGGGGTCTATCCTCAGGAAAGATTAGTAACCCCTGATCATCTAAGATTCACTCCTTAAAGGAACTTGTCTTTTCCCTAGAACTTCAAAGTAGAGCTTAGATTTGCCCTTCCCTTGCCTCTTCTTCTCTGCCTTTGAAGGAAAAAGGAAAGATATTTTGATCTAGATAATTACTATCATGATCATCAACATTATCATCATCATCATTACTATATGGAATTAAAATATCACACTAATGTATTCAAGCCCATCATCATCTATAACTGTTGTTTCAGAGTATTGGACACCCTCTCCTGTCCTCCAAAGGTACTAGGTACAAAAATGGTGCCCATCCATACATGCAGCAAAACAGTCATACACATAAAATAAAATAATTTGGAAAATATAAAAACCCCTACTATGTTCCAGGAGCTGAATACATGAATACAAAATAATTTTCTGTCAATACTTACCCTCTCACTAATTTTCATTTAAGGAAAATTTAAAAAATAATTCTCCATAATTAATTTTCCATAACCACTATTGCTAATATTATTGAAGAAAGTGTGCAAAGTCCTTGGCCGACTAGATTAATAGTCTTCATGTGAAAAAACTCATGGGATTGTGGTATCCTGGAAGATTTCCAGAGCAGGGGTCCTGGGAAAATATGAGGTTATGGAATTTTCCGTTACTCTTGTCTACCTTTCTGTAAATACTGTCAATTTCTTGAGCAAGATTTCATATCCCATACCAACATTTCAAGCAAGTAATAAAAAGCTGAGGAAAGCACATGCTCATACCCCAACATTAAATTATCCACAGGACTCTTGGAATGTGCTCATAAGGAACATAACATTAGCTGCTGGTTGATTAGAAATTCTCTGGCATGCATTGTTTGAGTGGGTGTTGATTATGGAAGGAATGTTCAATTTTTTTATTTTGCCCTAATTTTTAAAAAATGTGTTATTTACATATACCAAGTTATTTATGATGTTGGAATGGGAAAATATATGAATATTTTAAAAGTTTACTAAAACAATTTTCTGCCCTGAAGCTCTCTCAGAATGAAATTCAAATTTATCAGAAAAGCTTGCAAGTGATTATTTGGCTTGGCTCATCCATCTCCTTAGCCTTTACCTTCCCCCTTTACCACTCCTCCTGTTACCTTCTCTTCCTTGGAAAACATCCATGATCACACACAGTCTCTGTTCTTTTCTTTCTTTAGGATAATGCATGCACTGTTTCATTCCTTTGCTTTTGATCAGCTCTCTTGCAGAACCATTTACCTCCTCCATGTGTCCTCCCATGGTTTCTAAGATCACTTCCTCTTCATTTAAAATGGGTTTCTTTCAGAGATCTTTCTTTAACTGGAAGTCTCCGGTAGACCACAACTCTATGGTATCCATGTCTTCTTATAATCCTTAATCAGAGTATTAGCAATATGTAACATCAATTTTATTTAAATTATCTCTTTCCTCGCTATGCTTAGAACTCTTTGACAAGGTTGTGCTTGTCATGTTCATAAGTTTATTCACAAGCTCAAGACATTAACTGCCACATAAGTGATAACTGAGATAATGAACAAATCAAAATCATTAATTAAATTTTGATTAAGTATAATTGTGTCAGTCCACTTCTGCTACATAACAGTCTCTCTAGAACCATATCATAAAATAGCATGTTTTCATCTTCACACTTACTACTTCTTTATGTGGCTTCCATTGATGTGTATGTCAAAGGGTGTTGCTGGAATTTCCTACCCTAATAAACCCATATGAAACCACACAATCCAGATATTATACTTACAAACTATATGCTTAGATTAGGCAGATCTATTACTATACTGTTATTCCCCAGCTATAAGACCTCTTGCTACTTTTGATTTTTCCTGGCCATGCAATTCTGGTCCATCACAGCTTCTCCTCCTCTTTCTCCATCCTCTCTCTCTCTCTACTGCATTTTCTTCTTCTCCTGCCCCCCCCACTATCACATCCAGTCCCACCTTTACCCTCCACTGCCCAACTCACAGGTTCTAGTCTTTATTAACCAGTTAAAATTGGGAAAAGATTCACATGATATCACCTGAGTGTATGATGGCCTTATTGTCAGGATAACCCCTCTTGAGGAACCAGTATTCACATCAGAATACAAACAGCATCAAGCCAACCCACTACAAAAGGTTGTAGGAGAAACTCTGATCCACATGTCTCTCATTCATTTGGGATTAGCTGGTTACCCATGCAGATATTCTAATAGTAATAGCATAAATGTAAGAGCAAGAACCCAAGCATGTAAAGACAATGCAGTTCAAGGATATATAAATTGGCTTTTCAAATCCATTATTATTCCATTCCACACATCACATAGACATACACATACACACATACTCATACACACACACACACACACACACACACACACACACACACACACGAACAAACACTCATAGCCAAGCCCATCATTAATAGAAAATATACTCTACTCAGGAGTGGGTAAGAGACTTAACATCTATTTAACCATCAACAATGATAAACAAACATTAGTCTAGCTAATACTGACTCTTTCTCATAGGCAATTTATTAAACACATTTCACCCATGATGCCCTATGCTATTCTGCTTATGAAATTCATTATTTAAAAAATGACACTTACTCCACTACACTGAACTTAACTGACTGAACAAAACTGAAGTCCTCTCTTTTCCTGCAGTGCTCTTAAATAGGCTCCTTCTCTTGTGGTGTTCTATGAAAATCGGGCATATTGTATCTTGTCAAAGCTTTCTCTGAATTTCTGATGTCCCTCAATTAGACATCATTATTTGGGGTTAAAGGTGTGTACTAAGAATATATCTATATTCCAACCAGACCATACTGTAATCCAGAGCAGCCATGTTACTAGATTAAAATTTGTCTACATTGGCACAAATAAAAGAACAAAGCAATTAAATTTAGTGTAGTGGAGTTGGGTCAGTCAGATGGGAGTCACTACACTGAGTGTAATGCAGTACAGTGGCATTTGTTTAATGAGTTCATGTAGTTCAGTGAAAGTCAGCAGAAGTTGAGGTCAGGGCACAAGAAGGAGCCAGAAGACTAAAACAAATTGCCAGAGTTAGTTTGAGGCCAGGCAGAACAATGAGAAACTGAGAGAAGACAGCTTGAATCAGTCATCTTGGAAAAGAGTTTGAGCCAGAAGAGTTGAGTTGAACCAGCCAGCCAGAGTTAAGAATGAAGTAGCAAGGATGAGCTTATTCAGCTGTAAGTCTCAGAGGCTAAGAACATTCTAGGCCAAGATTAGAGTATACAGAGGCTAGAAGCTTCCGGGTTAGCAGACAAAGGCAATAAGCATCTTAGAGGAATAAAAGATTCACTTACATGTCAATCAGTGGCTAGTTCTTAATTACTATAGAAAATCTTTCACATTTCTTAGAGTGCCATTCAAGAACCTTGAACATTATTGCTGACAAACTTGGCTTTATCACTTCTTCTGTACTCAATTTCAAACTGTCCACATTTCTGCCCACCTGCCTGTTCATATATCTATATTTTCATGTTTTTCCCTTTTCTTTCTTCGTGGGAAATGCCTTTCAACCAAAAGTCTCTCTAATTTGTTTTATATGCTATTATACAATCTTAGAAAAACAAACAAAAAAAACCCACACAATATTCAAGGTAAAGCATATATATACACAATTTTCCTAGAAAACACTACATATGCCCTTAGTAACTACAAGTACTGTTTTTTATAAAACAGACAATGCATATTTAACAAATGCAGGATTATTCCCTCAGGAATGAAGAACCTCTCAATAGCTCTTGCATGTTGATGTCTTGGCCTAAATGTTCATTCTTAATCCATCGCCAGCACAGAGGCTGGGTTTATCATGCTTGATATTATCTACCACACTGATGGTTTCTCACCCCTATTTATCTAACAATATATTGTAATGAGTCCTACATAGTTTGCTTTCTCAATACCCTATAGTTTTCTGCCTTAGTTGAGACATCAAGTGCCTCTCATGAGGATCATTCACTTCTGTTCCTCTGATTTTCACACTCTAATACTCATCTCAATCCTTAAAAAACTTTTCTTAAAGATAGCTTTTTAAGAGAGCTCACTTGATGCTCCTCATATCCTTGAAAATGATATTTTTTTTCCTCACAATATGTAGATGTAGTCTAGATTATACAACAGGGCAATCAGACTTTCTGAGCTAGTCATACTTCCTTTCCCACTGTGACATTCTTCTAATCCCAATGATTTATGGTGGCTTTTTATTGATTTTATTAGGAAGACATTATGTTGAATCTATTCTCTGCCTTATATCAGTTCATCTCTAGCAGCTCTTTGTGAGGTAAATGTTATTGTCCAGTATGACAAAGAAAGCTGAGATTCAGGGATGTCAAGTAGTTTTCTCAAGATCACCTTGGGAATTGCCTGAGCTCTCTGTGTGAGCTGAACCTAAGGACTAGGACTCATTTCAAAGCAATTTCTCCTACCCCTACTTGCATACATCTATTCCCTGCCTCCGTTTGAATTTTTCCCATTTAGGAACAATCATTCATTCAGTCAATTGTTTATGAACCCTACAAATAGTAATGAAAACTTTCTCTATACTAGGTTCTACACTGCCTACAAGAGATCCATTGAAAAACAAGGTAGATGTCAGAGGAGTTTTTACTCTTCTATTAAAAAAAATCATCATTCTGTACTAATTTCACACATGAATACAATATATTTAGATTATATCTATCCCCTATGTTTTCTCTATAACTATGTGGATAACTTCTCTCATCCCCCTTGCATCTTTATAGTAGGGACTTCCTACACCCCCTTTCCTCATGCACATCCTCTCTCATTCTTCCTTCTTCTTCCAAACCCACTAAACCTGCTTAGTGTTTCCTATATTTTCACAAATGTAGGAATATTTCCGCTAGAACATGGACAACCTACTGACTAGCAGCTATACTGCTGAAGAAAATTGAGTCTCCTTTACCAGTAACCATAAGCTACCAATAGCTCTTCAGCTAACTGTAGAGCCTCATTGGCTTCTTGCCTGTTCCTGCTGGAAGGTTGACTGGCTTGCTCTTGTGTATTCTTGTGCCAGAAACCACAGCTACCCCCTGGGTTCTTAGACATATTCTACTTGGTAAACATGTCTGGAGCAAACCCAGAAAGGCCATATCTTCTCACTTTGCTGAAGTTTTAATTACCCATACTATTATCAACAGCAGTCTTCAGAGTTCTATCCTACTGTTTTATTTCTCTGTCATCACACACTACAGTCATAATCCCTTATCCTTCCTCTTAGTCAATTGTCATGCATGTCTACCTCACATATTCCCTTCTGGTAGAGACCAGCTACTTATTTGATGAATGTGTTCTCTATAGACAATTATAGGATGCTGTCAACATATTTTTTGAGATGACACTTTGTACAAGATTGTGCTAATTACCACAACGAAGTGACCATGAAGATACTAAAAACATATATGTCACCCTCAAGGATTCTGAATTCAAGTGTAGCAAACATATGATTTCTAGGTCTAGTCTTTCATATAAGCATAAAATTGATTGAATTAATTTCAGTCATGCTTTCTGTATACACACACACACACGTGTGTGTGTGTGTGTGTGTGTGTGTATGTGTGTGTGTGTATGTGTGTGTGTGTGTGTGTGTGTGTGTGTATTCACCAGCTATTGACCACAGACTGTGGATTACAAATCTTGTGTGTATATGTTCATGTGAACTAGGATCCTGCTTATCCATTCCCAATGGTTCTTTTACTAATCGGAAGGCCTCATGAAATACACCCAATTTCTAACTGTATACCCATCCTTCCTAACAGACAACACATGTTCATTAAGAAACTACCAGAATCCCTTTATCTATGAAAGCACAAGTGACAGCTAAAGAGTGACATCATTGCCTATTAGAGAAAATAGAAATGATTTCACACAAACTTTTCAGCTTATTAGATGGGGTGTAGAGATTAGGCTAACTTACTTTAGGTTGTCCAGGCAATGATGATAATATTGTAATCTGAATGGAACCCAAGAGTCTTACCATTCTATGTTTTCTAATGCTATTTAAAAAAAATCAAGGTGATTTTGTTTTTCTGCCTGTTCTGTGCAGTGACAGTTCTCCAGTAAGCTTGCAACTTCTGATTTACAGTCTAAAGATTGATGCTTTACAAACACCCCATTGTAGCAAAAATGATAGTCTTGGCTCTGAAATAGGCCCATTTCTGGATTTACTAATTCAGCTCATTATGTTTAATCTGTGTCTACAAAGAAAAGTGTTGCCACTTGATTTACTTATCTTGCAAGACTATATTTCTTGTTATACACAGAGTGTGGGGACAGTCCCTGAGTCAGCTCTCAGCTACTCTTCTTTCATGAGGATTTAAGAAATTGTAGAGAAAGGAAGCTTGAAATCAAAGAGAAGCAGAGTTGGCTAAAAGCCTTCTTTCCAAATACAGGAGACTGCCTTTGGTTTTATAGGACAGATTAGGCAACAAAGAGCTGAAAGGAAAGTATGAGTTAATAGTCAGGAGATAGACTTAAGAGTGTTCTGGGAATGGACAGCTTGTTTGAATTGTAACAGATAAATTGAGACTGAGTAAATAAATCACAGAAGAGATTAAGATGAAGACTATAATATAAGTATGAACATTGTAGCATCACAAGATGTTACCTGCAGAGTGATGCCATGGGGGTGGAGAGGGAGATATAAATGAAAGGAAAGATACAGTTAAAAAACGTCATCAAAACAAATAGTGATTTTAAGCTTCTTAGAGTTCTAGCAGCCAGTATAACTTAAAACATAACAATAGTCCTGCCAAAAGCTGGGAAAGGATATAGTGAGAAGGAAGGAAATAAATCAAGAAACGTAATTTCAGTTCCAGAGTTAGAGCAGTGGTGTAAAGTGTCTAACTGTATATACAACATTGGAATAAAATCAGAAGTTGTATAAATAGAGGCTCTTTCCAAATGGCGAGATGAAATGGCAGTTATCCATTCCACCTTGAACATCTACACACCACCAAGTCCTTCACATGTGCACATATGACTTAGAAGTAAGAAACACAAATCCCACAATTCAGCAGCAAATTTATTAGCACAAATTGGGGACTTGCTTATGCAGTCTATGGCCTGACGTTTAGATGAATAAGACAGAGCAAAAGGTTAGTTACAACAATGGAGGGGTTTTTCTGGTTGAGAGAAAAGCAAGAAGGATGCAGAAGTAAATCATTAGGCAGCTATCAAAAATTGAAGCATCTATCAAAAATAAGGCAGCAATGGCCTTCGAGGCAGAGAGCACAGTATGCACAGCCATATAAAGGCTGGACTACAGTGACATTGTTGAGCAAGAGCAGGATGGGCAATGTTGCTTTAGTTGGTGGTAAATTTTAAGGCTTCAGGGAAAAATCAAGAAGGGTTCATTTGGGTATCATTTTTAAAGGATTACATTATCTTTGCTAGACCAGAGGCCACAAACTCAAATACACGGAACAGTCAGTCAGATGGAAGGAACTAGGGAGTAGAAAAGTGCCAACGAGTCCTCTTGTGCATAGCTTGCATAGGAATCAGACACAGCACAGAGTTATCATGTGGTTGCTCAAACACAGCATCTGATATTCAATAGTTCCCCAAATAGTAAGAGCAATCAAATGTTTGATGTGAAGCCTCTCAACTTGAGAGCACTTGAAATTTTATAAATTAGATCATGCTATGTTATGACAACAAAGAAACACCAATGTTCATGATGAAATATAATACAGGCTTATGTTCCCTCATGGATATGCAAAACTTGTGTGGAACAGCCCACTTGCATGTACTTACGTCAGGAGGGACTCATGGCCATCAGGGTCCTTACTTAAACTTGAATCAGGCACTCACTGACTTGGAAGAGCATTGGCTTTGGCACACATTTGTTGGGATGAATTACTTACCATTAGCCTTACTAATGGGAAGACTGGGAGGGGTCACAATACACAGTGGGATTCCATGAGCCCTCACTTGTCTACAATTACAACTAATGTAAAAAAAAAAATCTATCTAACTATAACCAAAGGACTTATGCACGGTGGTTGGTTCCAACAGAGTGATGGTAGTTTGAGATCTCTTCCATTGTCCAAGACCTAAGTTTTTGGAAAGTATTACAACTGTAAAGGCAGTGCAGGGGAATGGCCAGAAGGGTCAATACTAGAGGTAGCAGAGCTAGTGAAATTGCCTTAGGAAGTACTATCAGGGACCCAAAGCAGGATAGAAGAGTGGGGTTTAGAAAGAAGAGGGGATGCCTACAGAGTTTCTGGGAAATGGCTGAGATGTCAGATCAATGGGTGGCTACTGCTGCTCAGAACTTACTTAGTCTGGTAGGTATTTCCATTTTTATTTTTTAATATTAGTAGAAAAGCAGGAAGGAAAAGTAATGGAAAAATAAAACCTTTGACTTTGAGAATTGGGCTTTGGGGGAGCTTATCTAACACAAACACCCAGTGCCATCAGATTTTGTTCATAACAGATTTTAAATGAGAACTTCCTCAAAGGTATTGCTTTATTCTTAATGTGTAAGACCTGCCAATGGGTAAACATCAAACAGATAATGTATTCATTTTTTAACCTTGATTTAGACTCTTTTCCTATT
>JADRCD010127919.1:0-12201 GCA_019843815.1 Montemys delectorum | reverse complement strand
ACACACACACACACACACACACACACACACACACACACACACACACAGAGAGAGAGAGAGAGAGAGAGAGAGAGAGAGAGAGAGAGAGAGAGAGAGAGAGAGAGAGAGAGGTTGTTACTTTACAATTTGCCTTCTTGGCACAATTGGTAGGTGTTACTATCTTCTGCCTGGAAAAACATGATCTAATTTGATCTCCATCTCTCCACCTGCCCAAAACTTAAATGGCTAGTCCCACCTAGCCCCTGTCAAACATCCTTGGCCACTCACCAGTAGAGAAGGCCACAGGCCTCAGCTCTCCCCAAGACCTAAATGGTTGCTGCACTCTTCTTCCTCCAATGCATACTAGGAAGATCCCTCTCCTTACTTGCCTCTGCCTTTTCCTCCTGGGACCCAGAAGTCCCACCTGTACCCTCCCCACAACAATTGACCCTGCACCCTCCCACCCCCACTTTCTTTATTGACAAATCAGGAACCAATGTGGGAACAGGACATTAGCCTCACAACCTCCCCTTACAAAGAAAGTGTCTTTCCCTCCCTCAGCAATCAATTATTAACTGCCTGTAGATCCTTGAGAGAAACCCTTTTCTTTCAGAATGGGAATTGGTCATGTGCCCAATCATGTGTAGGTCTTATTATGTCAGTCACAGCTGCTTTGAGTTCATGAGTACAGAGACTGCATCATGACCATAAGACAGCATTCCATAACATTCCACCATTTCCTCTAGCATATTTTTTTCTATTAAACTCTTCTGTGATGTTCCATGAACTCTGGAAGGGGTGACACAGATGTTCAATTTAGGATCCAGTATTCGAGATTCACTATTCAAGAGTCAGTTATTATTTTAGCCATGTATGAGTCTCTGTAGTAACTATCTCTCACTGGAAAAAGACATTTTTTTCTGAGCAAAGCTGATGGAAGCACTAATCTACGAGAATAAAAGTCAATATTTAGAATGTAACTTGGTGGGCACACATTTCCGTCTAGCAAAACTACTGCTATATGATCTCCACTATGGCTTACAAATATCCCCGGCATAATCTTTTGACCAGATTCACATACCAAGCATAAATTTTCATTGAGGAATGAGTCTCAAATCCAGTCACGAAGCAGTTGGTAACAACCATGAGAGTCATGCCACTATTGCTTCAGTGGGCACATCTTGCCTGTGAGCTTGGTAGTGTAGCATGCAAAACCCACAGCTAGGTAAGACTGTTGGTGACTTTTCTCCCTGAGCAGCTGTATAGCATCCATGGAACTATGAAAGCTGTCACTTCTTTTTTTATACTAGCTTCTTCTAGGCTTTTCTTCCTCTCCAAACTAAATGTCATTATTCAGTGTTTTAGAGACTACATACAATCTCCACAACTTTCTTATAACTCTCTTTATCAAAAGAACTTACTAAATAAGTCCAAATATTCGAGAACCAAATCCTCTGTCTTCTCTATGATTGTCAACACCTATATTTTTCAGGAAAATAATAGCTGATGAGTAGAGATAAACACATGATCTCTGGCCTCATTCGACCCTGACTACTGCAATCGCTCCCAATCTCCAACCTACTTCTCACCTTTCAATTATACTTAATTCACTTTAAACAGGAGTTCTCACTGCATACTTCAGGGAGACAAGAATTGCTCAGCACTGATTACCATCATCTTGTCCTATCTAGTTCTGTAAACTCCATATCTTTTTACCCTTCCTTTTCTCATCGCTGTCCTTGTTCATAAAGAGAGAGGGTGGAGAGAGAGAGAGAGAGAGAGAGAGAGAGAGAGAGAGAGAGAGAGAGAGAGGGAAAGAAGAGGATGAGGGTGGCATGGAGGAAGACAAGGATGAGGACAGACTGCTTACCATACTCCTCAGGACCTACCAACTCTCACATTTTGACATCTCCTCTATTGCCGTAATCATAGTTTGCCTATATATCTTCTTCTCTCTTCCTTTCTCTGTCTTTTTTCCTATGGCACCACCCTATCAATTTTCACATGAAGTAAGTTACCTTTTATCTGAAATTGGAAACAAAATAAATTTCTTTAATTGTGTATGTTGGAATCGCCCTGTTGTGTAACCAGGCTCAGCTCTCACTTGCAAGCTTCCTGTTTCAGCCTCTGGAATGCAGAGATTGTAGGTCTACAGTAGCTATACCTAGCAGCACTGAAGTCCTCTTGATCATGCATATTCCCCTAGCCCCTATCTGCCTTAACTACTTATTTTATACAGCCAAATACTTACATTTCACTTCTCATCAACACTTCATACCTTTCAATTAGATTTTTCCTAAAACTACTCCTTCTTTTCTCTTCAGAAAAAGGCCAGACTCTGTAGATATCAACCAGCCATGACATATTAAGTTGCAGTAAGACCAGACACCTCCTCTTCTACTAAGGCTAGACAAGGCAAACCAACAGGGGGAAAGAATCCCAAAGGCAGGCAACAGAGACAGAGACAGTTCCTGCTTCAGTGTTAGGAGTCCCACAAAAAGACCAAGCTATATAATTGTAACATATGGATGCAAGGCCTATGTCAGACCCATGCAGGTTCCCTGGTTGGAGGCTCAGTCTTTGTGAGCCTCTATGAGGCCAGGTTAGTTGATTCTGTGGGTTTTCTTGTGGGGTCCTTGACCCCTCTGGCTCCTACAATCCCTCCTCTCTTCTGAAAGATTCTCAAAGCTCTGCCTAATTTGTGGCTGTGGGTCTCTTCATCTGTTCCTATCAGTTGCTGGGCAAAGCCCCTCTGATGACAATTAAGATTATGAATTCAGATGAATATCATTAGAAATCATTTCATTGCCCTTTTTTTATTATTTCTGTATGGTCTCATTTGGTTCTATCCTAGGCCCCTGGGCTATCAAGACTCTGTTTCCTGGCCTTCCAGGCAGTGTCAGTGGTGGGTTCCCTCTCATAGCATAGGTCTCAATCTGGACCAGTCATTGGTTGGTCACTCCCACAATTTCTGTGCCACCTTTAGCACTGCATATCTTTTAGGCAGGACAAACTGTAGGTCAAAGGTTTTATGGGTCGGTGCCCCAATCCTACCATTAGAAGTCTTCCCTGGTTACAGGAGATGGCTGATCAGATTCTATATTCCCCATTGCTTGGAGTCTTAGCTAGGGTCACCTTCATTGATTCCTGTGAGTTTCCATTGCCTTAGGTTTCTAGCTCACCCCAAAGATGCCCCTGATCTCAGGTGTCTCTCCCAGTACTCTCTCCCCTCATTCCTTCACCCACCTGATTTCTCCTGTTCCCATCCCCACCCCTAAACCCTCCTACAGTGTTCTTGCCTCATCCTCCCATGATGCCTTTTTTACCCCCTTCTCAGTGAGATTCACCTTGTGTCCTCCTTGTTACTTAGCTTCTCTGGGTCTGTGGATTGTATCATGGTTATCTGAAGTGGAAACTTAAATGTTCTTTGGAAAGTCAGTTGGATGTTGTTTTGCTGGAGCCAAGATAAGAAGGAATGTTTCACACAGTGGACACCAGTAAAATGCTAAGGGTAAACTCAAGTCACTGAAGCAAACACAGTAGAGGAGATGTTCTGCTAAAGCAAGCATGTGAAAGGACATGTAATGAAGGATTCTTTGCTAATAGCATGCATGTATTGGTTCACCTTACATTGTGTAGTTGAGCTGCATTTGTCAGGACTCCATAGAAAGAAATGCACCAAAAACCTGGTGATGTGTTTCTTGCCACTTCCAAGGATTTGGGTTGACTGAATGCATGTGCTGAGACAGGAGAGGCACAGCTTCTCCTGGTGTCCTGCTGACTCAAGCAGAGGCCTAGGCCTGGCTGTCTCTGCTTGGTCATGTCACCGATGCTGATTCCTGTTTGCTATCACAACTCTACAAAACTAGACTGCTGGTATATCCATGAAATGTTCCGATTGTATTGAGCTGCTGCTGCCCGATAACCTGTGAACTGAACTGTGGATTTCCAGACAACAAAGACTGCTGCTTCAAAGAAACTTTCAAATACATCCACTTCCCCTGTATCCTTTCTTTTCTACTACCTCTGGTGGGTGGTGGGTTACAAGAGAGGTTAAAGCATTTAAGAACCATCATTAAAAGTAAGTATTGAAAAACTTAAAGTTGCAGTTATCCTTACAGCTAATATTCATTTATAAGTGAGTATATACCATCTCTAGATCTTTCTAGGTCTAGGTTACCTTAACTCAGGATAATCTTTTCTAATTCCATCCATTTGCCAGCAAATTTCATGATGTCATGGTTTTTAATAGATGAGTTATAATACATGTGTAAATTGCATTTTCTTTACCTATTCTTTGGTTGAGGGACATCTAGATTGTTTCTAGTTTCTGGCTATTATGAATAAAGCTGCTATGAAGATAGTTGAGCAAATGTCCTTGTGGTCTAGTAGAGTGTCCTTTGGGTTTATGCCCAGTTGTGGTATAGACTGGTTTGAGGTAGATCAATTCCCAATTTTCTGAGAAATTGCCATATTGATTTCCCACGTGGTTGTACAAGTTTTCACTCCCACCAGGAGTGGAGCAGTGTTTCCCTTTCTCCGCATCCTCGCCAGCATGAGCTGTTGCTTGTGTCTTCGATCTTAGCCATTCTGATGGGCATAAGATGGAATCTCAGTGATGTTTTCATTTGTATTTCTCTGCTGGCTAAGGATGTTGAACATTTCTTTAAGTGTTTCTCAGACATTAGAGAGTCCTCTGTTGAGAATTCTCTATTTAGGTCTGTACCCTATTTTGAACATTTTCTCCATATCTATTCAATATAGTATTTGAAATTTTGTCAAGAGTAATAAGAAAGCCAAAGGAGATCAAGGGGATTCAAGTTGGAAAGACAGAAGTCAAAGTTTCACTATTTGCAGATGATTTGATAGTATACATAAGCAACCCAAAAATTCTACTAGGGAACTCCAACAGCTAATAAACACCTTCAGTGAAATGGCTGGATGCAAAATTTAAAAAAAAAAAATTAGTAGCTCTCCTATATACAAACAATAAATGAGCTGAGAAAAAAACCAGGGTGGCAACACCCTTCACCAGAGCCACAAAAAATATAAAACATTTTGACTATACCCAAGCAAGTCAAAGACCTGTAGGACAAGAACTTTAAGTCTTTGAAGAAAGAAACTGAAAAAGATAGAAAGATCTCCCATGCTCATGGATCAGTAGGATTAACAGTAAAAACGGCATCTTACCAAATGCAATCTAGAGATTCAATGCAATTTCCATAAAAATTCCCACACAATTCTTTTTTTTCTTTTTTCTTTTCCTTTTCTTTTCTTTCTTTCTTTCTTTCTGTTACTTTTTTTTTTTTTTTTGAGACAGGGTTTCTCTGTGTAGCCCTGGCTGTCGTGGAACTCACTCTGTAGACTAGGCTAGACTTGAACTCAGAAATCCAACTGCCTCTGCCTCCCAAGTGCTGGGATTAAAGGCGTGAGCCACCCCACCTGGCCACAATTCTTTATAGACCTTGAAAGAACAATACTCAACTTCATATGGGAAAATAAAAAATGCAGGATAGCTAAAACAATCCTGTACAATGAAAGAACTTCCAGAAGTATCAGCATCTCTGATTTCAAACAGTACTACAGAGCTACAGTAATAAAAATGCATGGTATTAGCATAAAAACAGACAAGGTGATTGATGGAATCTTATAATCTTTATGCCCCATCTTTTGAGATGATTCCTGAGTTACTATGGGGAGGGATGTGATATAAAAGTCTCGTTTATGTTTAAGAACTTCATAGGCACTTATGCTCTGGAATTTGACCATTCTGTTGATGTAGCTGTATTTCTTGTCATACCTGGACATGAGCTTTATGAAGTTGTCATTTAATTATCATTACAAAGCAATGATAGCCCCAGCATCAAAAGTAGAAGAATGGGTTTCATTATTAAAGACACAGGAGATAATATGGTTTTTGGTGTAGCTCAGGATGTCCTTTTGTGGGTCTTTTAATGGCTGTTTCACCACCTTCTTGATGTCCTTGTACTTGGTAGATTTCCTTAGGTGACATGTCATATCCATGATGGACACATTGGGAGCTGGAAAATGGACGGCCATGCCAAGGAGCTTCCTGCTCAGCTCTGAGATGACCCTGACCAGAGCCTTGGCAGCACCAGTGGATGCAGGGATGATGTTCTGGGCAGTGCATAGCCATCACACCAATTTCTTGGTGGGGCCATCCACAGTCTTCTGGGTACCTTTGATTTAATAGACTGTGGTCATGAGTCCTTCTATAATGCCAATGTTGTCATGAGTGATCTTGGCTGAGGTTTAGGGGGAAGCAGTTGGTGGTACAGGAAGTACTGCTGACAATCTTGAGTAGGTATTCACACTTCTTATGGTTCATACTCATTACAAACACGGGGCATCAGCAGAAGGCAAAATGATGAACCTGTTGGCACCGTCCTTCAAAGTAGTTCCCAGCTTTCTCCATGGTGGTGAAGACACAAGTAGATTCCATAACACACTTGGCGCCAGCATCACCAGTAGGATCTTGCTGTTGGAAGATGGAGATTGTTTTCCTCTTGATGACAAGGTTCCAGTTCTGAGCCTTGACTGTGCTGTGGCACTTGTGGTGGGTAGAATCATACTGGAATGTGTAGACCATTTATTTGAGGTCAATGAAGGGGTCACTGATGGCAGCAACATCCACTTTGCTAGAACAACAGTTACTATTGGCTACTAAAGGCAGCCCTGGTAACGAGGCACCAATACGGCCGAATGGAGTAACTTTGACCGTATCTCAGGGATGAAGCTGGCATTACACAAAAAGATGTGGCTGCTCTGGAACCAGGAGGAACACAGAGCCATTTTTTTAAAGGAGTTTGAACACTACTACCCTATAGATGTGGACATTGCTTTCCCCAGAAAACATGGGTCAATAAATGAAAAATCTCAGTGTCTACTATGGGATACTTCCTTACATGTTATTGGCCAGGCCATAGGCCCCCTCTCTTCACCCCCAAACAACATAGGCTATTGCTGTTGCTCTTCCTAGATGGAAGGACCCTATGGTTGAAGACACAATACAGTTTGGTTATAGGACATAGAAAAATCAAGCTGGAACTGATCTATAAACTATCCCCCAGCTGTTTTTCATAGTGCCAGAAGGTGCTATGCAGGATACTTGGGGCCAAAAGTCATTAATAATATTACCCAACAGTGAACCCTGAGTGTTGCATTACTGATCTCCTGGGCAAGATGTATATTATAATAGTGGTATAAACATAAGGGAGATGACCAGCCACTTTCTGATTGGATCTGAGGTCTGTTCCAGAGGAATAATTCAGCATTTCTCAACCTGTGGGTCATGATCCCTTTGGGGGTGGAGCAACCCTTTCATAGGCTTTGCCTAAGACCATTGGAAAATACAGATATTTATATTGTAGTGCATAACAGTAGCAAAATCACACTTACGAAGTAGATCCAAAAATAATTTTATGATTAAGGGTCACCACTACTAGAGGAACCATAGTAAAGGTTTGCAGCATTAGAAAGGTTGAGAACCACTGAATTAATGCTTCGGACTGCAAACTAGTCAAAAGCCCATGGCTCGGGAAGGACACAAGCTGTCGTGGGAGAACCTACTACTGTTGTTGTTAGGCAGAAATGTTGCCAATCTGCCTTCTAAATATTTGGCTATACCCATATATTAGTGTGCTGTCAACCTCGGCCAGGATCGTTTCCCTTTGCAGTGGGCAGCAGTCCAGGCAGAGACTTGTAATTAGTCAAAGTGCTAAGGAGTAAGTGACTGTCGGGTGCTCAGCCCTAAATAGCATGTCTAGATAAACCCCATAAAGCTCAAGGAACACCACGGAACAAGGGATAGGAGAAAAGTACCATCCATGAAGTATTGTGAATGAAATACTATCTTCTGTACATGACATGGAAGTCAGAGCAGCTACAATAACCCTGGTAATATCAAGCCAGGCAGGAATTCCCATCCTGACGGGATGAGACTCCCGAGGGAGGCCTTAGCTGAGGAGCCATTGGTAATTGAAGGTTGCTGGGAAGAGGGGGCATAGTCTTTCTTCAGAGCTGCGGCTACTGGTAGATTGCCCATGCTTATACAGGCACCACTACCTGGACTCAATTGGGTTATATTTTTTAAAAAAAGATGAATGTGGGAGAGGCATTTACTATGGGGCTATAGGAGTACTGGAGGTGAGCACTAGGGGTAGCTATGACCAAAATACATAGTATTTGTAGAAATTTATCAAAAATAAGTAATATGGAGGAAAAGAGGGAGACAATAATTTCAGCTATCTCTACCTTCAGTGTGAACTTTGTAACTATAGTGGGGATTAATAACACTATCTTTTAAAGCCACTATTTCTGGATTTTTTTTTTTTTTAAAAAAAGTACATTCTGGGCTCTGGATGGAGCTCATTTGCTTTTGCTTGCTAAGCATGCATGAGATTCTAGGTTGGATTACCCAGGCCCACATAAATGCAACTTGGTAGTTCATGTCCATAATTGCAGCAATTGCATAGTAGAGGCAGGAGGATCAGAAGTTCAAGGTCATCTTAGGATATCTAGGGAGTTCGAAGCCACCTTGAGCTCCACAAGATCCTATCCTGATACCTCCCTGAAACACATTGAAGAACAGAATATATAACTGCTGTTACTGGATGTCACTAATTTCTCCCATGGGTTTACTTTAACTCTTTGTTAGCAAAGAATGTTCTTATTCAGAATTGTTCTTGAAGTTCTTCTTTATTACTATAGAGAATAATTTTATGTTCATTCATATGGCAAGTAAGGAGGCAAGAGAAGACTACATGTGCAACTCTTGTTATTTCACTTGCTCTGTTTTTAGTGATGAAGAAACATCGAGACCATGTAGTGACAATAGTAGGGCCTGATCTATCAAATCCCTGGGAGAAAGGAGGGCAGTTGGTTCTAAAGTAAACATACTCTTCTATTTTAGGACTGTTAGTGGCAACTCTTAGTTTCTGTCCAGCTTAAAATGTTTGCTGAACTACATTCAATCACTGAGGCCTCTTGAAGACTAGTTTGGGATTTTGTTGCATAATACCATCAAATTCTGAGCAGGGCTTGAGAACTGGAAATCTTGGAGAGAGTTTAAAGAACCACAATGATTATTAACCCTGACAAGTAGTAGAAATAGGCAGATAATTATAGGATGTACTTAATAGACAGAAATATAGAGCAGTTTATAGGAAGAGAAAAAGAAAACATAAATACAAGTGAGTTTGTGGAAAAATGTGGGAATCAGTGTACACTAAAACATTAATTACCCATCCCACAGTTGCTTCCTTTTTTAAAAAAAATCTCCAAACACTGTATAGTACACAGAGGTTATTGTATTAAGAAAAAAGGGCAAACTTCTAGTTATTTACGTTATCTACGGAAAAAGCATTCCTGTCAAAACCTTCAGAGTGCTGGAATAAAGTGGAAAAAAGGACAAGATCTCCCCCTTTATTATACTGAATTGTGGTAAATGGCAGAGGAATTGACTCTAGCAATCATTCTTTGCACGCAATAGCTAACTTCTAATATCCCAACTAGCCGAGCCTCTGGAGATAGGGGCTATCACAGTTTTACATTTTGTACTTGTTTCGGTGGTGCTTAACTGAACACTCCGCAAACAGTTCAACATAGCTTACGGGGTAAAAACAGGTCTTACAAGAGGCTAAGAATTGATAATACCGACGTCTCTGACTGTCTAATACACTGAAATCTGCGATTTCACTCCAAGGCTAATACAGACTTTCCTGCCAACTAGGAGCAAACCTGTTTGCAACACAATGCTTTGTGTCTACAAGGTGTAGTGGAAAGGATCCTAACCTCACAACATCAAGCTAACTGGCGAGGGTGTCCTGACCTGGCGGACAGCCCTTCCTGCCTTTATTTTTTAGCCCAAAGACAAACGTCGGGAGGCCTCCGCGGCGGGGGCGCGGCCGGCTCGCTAGCACCGAGCTCGCTCAGGCAGCAGCGGGTGCGGCTCCCGCCCACTCGGAGCAACTCGGCGCGGCCTCGGCGTCCTCCAGAGGAAAAGCTGGGCGCCACAGTCGGCCTCGGCATCGCCCATCCCGCTCGGGCGCCGCGGCTCTCGCGCCCGGGCGGGTACCGCACTGGGCACGCCGGGCGTCTCGGGGCCGCGGCCGGCACCCGCAGGGCCCGCCATCCCGTCCGCTCGGTCTCGGTTCTCCGCAGGCCTCGCACTGCGCGCTCCAGCTCCGGCCCCGCCCCTCCGGCTCGCCCCGCCTCCCGGGCGATCTCCTCGCGCTCGCCGCCCGGCACGCGCGCTGCGCCCTGCCGCCGCTGCCGCCGCCACCGCCACCGTCGTCGCCACCGCCACCGCCGCCGCGGAGCGTTTCTCCGCCGCGCCTGGCTTCCAGCTTCAGGCCGGAACCGGAAGTGTAGGGGGCGGGGCCGGCGGAGGCCAGGAGACCGAAAACGCGGCCGAGCCGGGAGCCGGGAGCCGGAGCCACAGCCTGGAGCAGAACTTGGCCGCCGCCTGCGCCGCCGTCTCCCGTCGCCGTCTCCTGTGGCCGCCTCGTACCGCCACCGCCGCAAGCTCGGCTACCGTGGTCCGCGGACTTAGGGTGTCCGGGTTGAAGGTCGGTCCGGACGTCGGAGCAGCTCGGCTCCCGGACCGTCCGGGCGGCTGCGGGCGCCGCCGCCGCCGCCGCCGCCGCCGCCTCCTCGTCGCCTCAGCCAGGCGTTTTGTTCGCCGAGACGCGAGAGGCGAGCGGAGCTGACAGTGATTTTGACAGTGATTCCAACCCGCTTTTGTTGTTGTTGGCTTTTCGTTGTTTGGTTTTGTGTGTTGTGCGTGTCTGTGGCGGTTTTTCCCCCGTGGTACATTTTTTAAAATTGTTGTGCCTTTTTTTCCCCCTCTTTTTTCAACCCTGTGAACGTTTTTTTTTTTTTTTTTTTTTGCCTCCCCCTCCCCCCCGCCTCGGGGCTTCCGAATATGTTTTATGACGGTTGATTTTACACCAGGAGGTTTGTCTCCGAGGAAGACCCAGGGAACTGGATATCTAGCGAGAACTTCCTACGGCTTCTCCAGCGCCTCGGGAAAATGGGAGCTGCTGCAAAGTTGGCGTTCGCCGTCTTTCTTATCTCTTGCTCTTCAGGTAGGTGGAGGAGCCGGCGCGGCGGGGCTGTGGCCGGCTGCCGTCGGCTGGGCAGTTCTCGGGCCGAGGCTTTTTCCCGCGCCTAAACCCGCAGCCCCGATAATCTGGAAATCTCCACGCATTCCACTTGTTTTGGGTTGGTTTGGCGAACTGATAGATGGAGTACTGTGATGTCGTGCAAGTGAGAAAGTCATGGTTTGTGGCCATAACACTCGATGACAGCGCTGGTTGGGTTGCTGTTAAGCCGCAAATACCACAAGTGAAAATTTATGTAAAGGTTCGAGACCCAGAAGGAGGTATTCCGAAATGTCAATTAGCCTAAGCTGTTCCAAAACAAGGACCGGTTTTGGTTGTCATCTAATTAGTGCTTTACCGGTGAATATCGAGACATAGATCAAGTGAGCTGGTGTTTAATTTTGACTGTGAGAAACAATGCATCCTATCAGCGATTTAATCTAGGTCTCCTCTCGCGTCTTTCCAACTACATTGTCCAGTAGTGTTAAAAATAGTTTTAGTTGCCGGAGTATTAACCGTAACCCAGTGCAGACGAGGTATGCCTCTGTGTTGGTGGTGTGTGCTGGCTTTCACCCACCATTTGTGTGCTCTTTTCAGGCGTAGATTCTGCTTACCTACGGAATACTTATTTTAAACGCTTTGTACCGACACATTGTTTTCAGTTAAGAACATGGCATGTGAAATTGTGCTCATGTTAAATATGCTGTTCTTGTGAGATGTATTTTAGCTCAAGGTTAGGAGAATACTCTGGCCATTTTATATCCGAAAATTTGATTATGTGAAGATGTTGTATGGTTGCAACCAGTGGTTGGAAAAACTAGGCTTTTGTATTGAAATTCTGGAAATGCATACATCTAGCTGAAAGGTGTGACAATGCACTTAGCAGGAGAGTTAGTTTGAGGGATGAAACAGTTTAAAAGTCACAGTGAATGTATTCATTATAAAAATTCAGTGTGTACTTCCTAGGTTGTGGCAAAGAAGAGGGGTGGGGGTCAAATTGACAGGTTTCATGGCTGTGTCGTTCCCTCGTATGTCACAGGGAAATTAGAAGGTGGTAGTCTTTTCTTTGTGTACCTCTCTGTTGTGTGTGTGTGTGTGT